>CATIWR010080543.1:0-12840 GCA_949677035.1 Omphalea diandra
TTCTCAATTGTACCGAGCTTGCCAACTCTAGAATCACCTTTGGTAATGTCAGTTCTTCATAGTATAAGTCTCCAACTTTGAGAGCTTAGTGTTTTACTCTTCTATTATGGATTTGAGCTACCCTTTTATGATATACAATTACTAGATACTAGCATCATATACAATTACTAGATACTAGCATCATATACAATTACTAGATACTAGCATCATATACAATTACTAGTTACTAGCATCATCTTTTTTCTTGAAATGGAGATCAAGATTGAGATGTAACTTAGCCTCATCTTATTTGGGCTCATGGTGAAGAATTCTACACGAGGGAATTCCTATCTTGACATGAATGACTGCTTCAGTACCATGGACTAACGAGAATGATATTTTCCCTATTACAATCCTTGGGTTCATAGAAAAAGTCTAAAAGATATGGTTAAGATGGTTAGTGCAAAAGCCTTAGGCATCTTTAAGCTTTTTCGGTCTCTGTAAGATGATTTAGTAGGTGACCTTGATTAGGCCATTAGTTTAAGGGTGAGTTGTTGAGGTGAATCTTAGGTCAACGACCAAATATGCACAATAGAACCTAAACTTTATACAATAGGACTGTTCATAACTAAATTGCTTTTCATTATTGGTGATAAGAACCATAAGGATACCAAATCAATATATCACATGCTTCTTGAAAAATTCTAGTTTTTTAGTCAAAATAATAGTGGCAAAGGCTTCAACCTCAAGCCATTTTGAGAAGTGGTTAATGGTTATAACAACAAACTTCTTTTATCTTGACGCCTATGAAAAAGTCTTAGGATGTCAATTCTCCATTAAGAGAAGGGTCATATTGAGTTGATAGGCTATAGTTCAGTTAAAGGCTATCTAGGGATTAAGTCATGCCTCTAGCACGCATTGCATCTTCACATAAGCTCTTTTGCATCTTTAAATATGAAGGGCTAAGAATATCTAACCAAAATAGCTTTCCTTATTAATGTAGTCCCTACATCATACGCTTACAAATGCCTTCATGTGTTTTCCTGAGCATATAATTTCCTTCCTCATTAGAGACACATTTGAGCTATATAATCTTTCATAATTAATTGCTCTACTAGTTATAGCTCAAGCATTCTTAACATTATTAGGTCCATTAAAGACAATACCAACCCTTTTTTTTTTTGCTTCAAAGCCATTTCCATAAATAGTTTTTATTATTATTTTTATTTAAGTTGTTATTATGTCTTGACTCTACCGATATCAACTCAACCACAAAATTAACTAATACTTATGCTTTTAATACCTGCCTTAATTCATGCACGATATCAAATTATCATAGCTGAATAACCTGTTTGGTTATCTTTCTCGATGCCTCATATTATATAATACCATTCTTAATAGAACATCTTGCATACCTCTTCGGTTATTACATACCTTCTTAGTTATTACCTTTTATTGCTCGATTGCATGATTTCTTCTTTTTTTATTTGATAGGATTAATACCATTATCAATATCTAGTTTATAGGTTATGACTAATGGATCAATCCTTACAGTACTAGAAGTGGTCCATGGAAATGTTCCAATGCTTTTAGAGAGTACCAAGCTAATGCCATTTTAAATTATCTCTAGTAATTTAATATGTAATTTTATTACTTTTCCATGTTCAATTAGCAAATGATTTAGATCTTTTATCAACTTTATTTTTGTTAGAGGGATGCTCTCGGGAAATATTTAAAGGTTCTGTATTGATTATGTGCATAGCCTCACTCAAGGTGTTTATGTAGGTTGCTCTGATGGTTCTCTAATGTCCCTTTATCGCTGTTATGCCTTTTTCAGTTGGGATCTTCATGGTGAGGAATGGATATGTAAGCAACAATGTCAAAAAGGCTATCTTACCAATGATAACACTGTGGACCATAAGTATATTCACCCTATGGTCATGAACTTCTTAGTGATGTTTAAGTTTCCTAATTCTCTATCTAGCTTGGTCACTTCAATATCATAAATCTTTCTTCCTCCTAAGCTAATTAAAGAAATCTGCATTGATCTTAATTTGCTAAGATTTTAGCCAAAGGCTTAATATGTATGTAAAGTTAATAATTTGATCGAGTTGTTATCATTTATTAGAATTTGCTTGACTATATAATTCTCAAGGTAGGCTTTTACCTATTAGAATTCATTTGATTAGATAATTCTCAAGCTAGCTTTTGATTATTAATGCATCTGTATAAAGAGCACATAACCTTTAGTGATCTTTAAAGGAGAATATGACTAGGTAGAACATCGATTTGATCATATTAACTTAGCAATTAGTTGAGTATACTTCTCAAATCTGCCTTTTTATTTTAAATAAACTATCATCTCTAGTTGTCCTTCTAACAATAACATCAATCACACTATATAGTCCATGTTATTGGTCATTTGTCACAATGAGCATCTTTTTACTAATGTTTGGAACATTCCTTCATCATTGGTAGTTCTCTTCCTAAAATGACCTAACCACCCTTGCTAGACTAATTATTTGAACTCATTATAAAGCTCTCGATAATATTCAGTGTCATGCCCATTGTCTTAGTGTAAACTATAATATTTATCTCTATTTCTCAGAGTTGAGCTCTTCAAAGGATAAAGGTACTATATCTTTTTGCTAGATATCTTTATCTAGTGTAGTAATTCCCTTCTACTAATAGTAATTAAAGGAATGAATTAGCAAGTCGAGCTACTATTGGAACTATTAGAGTTATAATTAAAATGAGTATTATTTTCAGCTCAACTTCTATCACTTCTATTATCAATTTTCCTTTATCATCTCTTCTTATATATGGACCATATGAATAGGTTTTAAGGTTATCATCCAAGCAAATGAACTTGTGGCTTCTTGCCATTAGCTCATAGATGTTTTTTGAGAAGTCCATACTTAAGAGTTGAGCGATCCTTTATTTTTACAATTATAAATCATGGCATCAAGAACAACTTCATGATTGAGATTATTGATTTGTATAGTCATTTTATCAAATTTAGCTAGATAGTTATGTGGCTATTCCCTTTCTTCAAGAATACATGTTAGATGAGATCTTTATTTAGGGGATCATAGAGACAAACCTGGCTATAAATAGTTGAGTTAGTTGTGTATAACTATAGACCAAGCCATGTGGTAGGTCTTGATATCATTCTTAGGCAACTCTGTCAAGAATGGAAGGAAAGATCTTATAAAGTAAAACGTCTGAGCAATTATGAAACTTGAGCTTGAAGCTAAACTTTTATATATGGCTTTTAGGGTTAGTTGAGCCATCGTAACTATCAATGCATGGGAGTTTGAATTTCCTGGGCATTGGTTCATCCTATACTTCCTATGATAAAGGGTTTCCAATGATAAAGGGTTATGATCATAAGAATGATAATGTAAAGCAAAGTGCTTTTCACCTTATGTTTTTTTTTTTTTAACATTGCCTATGATAAAGCCTCATCATCTAGGAAACTTTCTAATTTTCCAATTCAGCTATTTGTGAGCTTATAAGAAGAGGCTTCAATTTCATCTTTAAGATTAATATGTTGCATTAAATAGTTTGTGTCTTGAGTATGCACTAATTCCTCCCAAGCTAGTTGATGTTGAGTTTAGGCCCTAGTTTGACTAAAGCAAGCTGCTGGGGAGGATAAGTTTTTGATCTAGCGTTGGTAGGGGTGATAGGGCTAGAGTTATAAGCACACGCCCCTAAATGGCATTTTTTAAGTCTTTCACTATGGTTGTGAATTCTTTGTAGGTGACTACTCAATTGTTAGCTTAATGGTCTTGAGGTGATATGCCATCATTATCGCCTACAACTTGTTCATGTAGCTTTGAAAGAGGTGGAGGTGATAGGTTATTTAGTATGTGGTCTAAGATGGGGGGCATTGATGAGTTATGGCATATCTAGGTCATTTTGTTTTTTGGTGGTTAGGATTAGCATTTAGATCTATGGCTCACAAATGAAGGGCTACTAAAGATAGTCCATGTTCATCAAACTAATTAATGAATTGAAAGATAAGTTGATAGCCTTGATTCTATCAGCTAAGACATATAAAACATAAAAAAAGGATGAGAGGGGAGGCCTACTTTGGTGCTAGATATTCACTATGATGGTTAAATTAACCCAATACTTATGGGTGATTATTAGTATACAAGCTATAGTTGAATAAATACTTAAGGAAAGGCTCCTTAGATAGTAGATCATGAGATATAGTTCTTATTCAATAAGAAGAAAGATGAGCTATCTTTCTTGGAATGAGTAATATAAATAGTGATCCTCATTTGTGCTTTTATATAAAACGGGGGTTTTTTTTAGGCACGTGCATTGCATGTATTTTCATTTCTATATATTTTTTTAATTTTTAATTTTATTTAAATTTGTAATTATTTGTAGAAAATAAAACTTTTCAAATATATCAAAATATAATTATTATAATAAAATCTATTTAAAATTCCATTATTATAAAATTGGTATTACAATGGAACTTCTTTATATATCATTTTTTTGTATTTCTCTTTTTATATTTTTGATCAATATAACTTGTAATTTAGTTGTAAACATTAAATCTCTCTAAATAATAATGCCACACAAAATTGAATATACTTATAAATATTAAAAAGTAAAATTTTATTACAAATATAATTAAATAAATACTTATATAAATTATTTTTAAATTTATTTTTAATTAGTTTTCATAGAAATTTAAACATGCCCAACGCTTAGTTGTGAACTTGACTATTATATAACCTAGTTTCATTGCTGTGAAAATACTTACTCTATTTACAATATGAAGTATTAGTAAATTCTTTTCCTATTTGAATTTTAATAGTGCATGTATTAATGAATCATTTTTCTATTTGGATTTTAATGCCTACATATAATAAATAAAAATTTTTATACCTAAACTAACCTTTAAATTAAGAGTATTTTTATCGATTCAAAAGTTTTATCCCATCAATGCTTATAGTTACAACCTCAATCAACTGTAGTTTTATTAGTTTCTATTTGAAACTTTTTCTAAATCTTTATAGTGATAACCAAATAAAAGTCAAAATTATCCTTATGGGTGTTTGATGCAGCTAATAGACATTGTTGATAGAGGTTTTTCCCCAAATAGCTAAGAAATATATGTTTGATAAATTATACAAAATAATAGCTGACAGTGAAATATAACTTTAATCAATTGTAATTTTTAGCAGTTCCTATTTGAAGGTTTTTCTGAATATCTGCAATAATAAATGAAGAAAAGTCAAAATTATGCTTGAACTTTTGCAATAATAACTAAAAAAATCAAATTACCTTTATATTTTTCTTAAAATTTTATTATTCACCTACCAACTATAAATTATAATATTTTAGTTATTTATATAAAATAATCTATTTTAATTAGTATATATAAGTTTTATAAAAAATTATATGTAGGATATTTTAATTACTAAAAATATATTAACATATATACTAATTAACATCAATAAAAAAATAATTATTAAGATTTCATAAATAAAAATAATAATTATAGTATTCTAAGTTTGAAATAATATTTTACAAATATACATAAAAATTATATTATTTATTTTATTTATTTGTATTTATTTTATTCAATATATAAAATATTTAAATTATATCTTTATTGGTTATTTTACAAATTAATAACAACAACTACATAAAATTTATTAAACACTTAATACCAAACTCTTACTCTATTATTATTCTTGAAGTTCTATTATTCAACTACCAACTATGAATTATAATATTTGAATTATTTATATAAAAATAATTTATCTTAAATTATTATATATAAGTCTTACAAAAAAATATATGTAGGATATTTTAATTATTAGAAATATATTTGCATATATTTATTAACATTAACGCAAAATAATTATTAAGATTTCATAAATACAAATTAATAATTATAGGATTCTAAATTTTAAAATTATACTTTACAAACATATTTGAAAAATATATTATGGTATTATATTTTAATTTATTTATAAAATATTAATAATATACTCTTATTAGTCATTTTATAAATTAATAATAACTACTAAATATAATTTAACAAATATTTAATATTAAACTATTATCGACTATCAGCTTTAAATTATTTGTTATATTCATTAGTTATTCTAAACAGACACTTACTAAATGAAAAATATAAGTAAGATTAAATCAAAAGTGCTAAATATTAGATAAAAAGTGTTAAAATTATCTCTCTGAAGCAATGAAGATAAAAATAAATAAGTAAATAAATAAATAAATTACAAACACTTTTAAGATATGCTATTTAACATGCATTTAACCATCTGAAGCCTAATAATTGATGTAGTTAAATTACATATGCGGATTTTGACAATTTATAAAGACCTTCACAAATGTAACTCAAATTAATTATGAAACACTAACAAATGAAATCTGTAACCCCCAGAAACAAAACAAAAATAAATAAATAAATAAGGGAAGAAATACAAAGACGTGAATGAAAAGCTCACAGCCGGGTGCTCATCCATGTCCCACTCTGTCTATACCATACCATTATATAGGTGGCAAATGGGACGGTCAGGTCGTTTTTGCATCAATGAGTTTTCGGGTCGGATCGGTCTGGATCGCTAAGGTTTCAGGTAAATTCAAGTCACTTATTTGATCGTGCATGAAAAAATTTTTTGAGTTGGGTTGAGTTCAAATTTACTTTTAAAATTAATATTTCAAATCAGGTCGAGACATTTATTATTTAATTTAAAAATATTGATTTTCATTTTTTATCATTTATATAATAATTTTTCATAATTTCTTGCAAGAGAAATAAAAATTCACTTAAAAATTATTTTTAGCAAGAAAGATTTTATATAAAACGAAACTTGATTAAAATTTTTGTTTTTATTCAAATGCTTAATAAATTAAATATAATTTATTTTTTAACCAAATGACTATATATAATGAAAACAATTGAATTAAATTCACATAAAATTATATTCAAATTATATATCATAATTTAAATTAATTTACAAATAAACATATAATGTTCAATGATAGAAAATCATTCATTATAAAAAATTTTGTGTATTATGATAAAAACTTGGGTGATAAAATTAGATTTATCTTAATATGAGATTTTATCGTGACAAAAATCAAATTTATTTTAATTGTTAGAAGAAAATAAGCAAATTGTAATAAATTTTTTTAAAAATTAAATCATTTAAAAATTATGATAAGAATTTAGCTTAATTACTCAAAAATTTAAATATTAATGCGATTTTAAATTATATCCAAAACTCTAATTGAATCAATTACACTGTAATTTGACAAATTGATTTTAATTATATCTTAAGTCAAAAACAAAATTTAGTGACTCAATTTACCCCTATATTTTTGCAATTAATTCCATTAAACCTAAAATTAAATTAACGATTTAATTAATATACTACTTTTATTTTTATTCAATTTGCTATTATTTCTACTTAATTTAAATTTATTATATACTTATGTCTGATGAATTTTAATTTTATATTTAAATATAAAATTTTAAATTTACAATTCATAAAATCTCTCAACATCTAATTTTTTTAAAAAATTCTCTCAATCTTCTTAAAAAATTAATTTTATATTTAAATAATAAAATTTTAAACTATTTAAAAAAACTTCTAAGAAATATTTAAAAAATCAACCACATGAGTTTAATTAAGATGATATTTTTATTTTGATTCAATTTAATCTCATTTTTGCTTAATTAAATTTATTTTATATTTTAACATGATGAATTTTAATTTTATATTTAATTTAAAAATAAAAATTTATAATTTATAAAATCTCTCAATCTCTTCTTAAAAAAATTAATTATTATATTTTAAATAATAATTATTTAAAGTATTTAGATGAAAATTTTTAAAAAATATTTAAAAAAAGTATTTACATGAACTTCACTAATTTTATTTTATATTCAATATAATCCCTTTTTTACTTAAATAAAGTTATTATACACCTTTATATAAAATTTTTTAATTTTATATTTAAATATATAAATTTCTGAATTTTAAATTTACAATTCATAAAATCTTTCAATATCACATTTTAAAAAAAAAATTTCTCCCATTCTCTACTTAAAATTTTAATTTTTATATTTTAAATAATAAATTATTTAAATCACTTAAAAAACTTTAAGAAATATTTAAAAAATCAATTACATGAACTTAATTGAGATGATACTTTTATTTTTATTCAATTTTAATCTCATTTTTTAGTTAATTAAATTAATTATATACTTTTATTTGATAATTTTATATTTAAATTTTAAAATCTATAATTTATAAATTTCTCAATCTCTCATTTTAAAAAATTTTCTTTCATTCTCTCCTTAAAACAATTAATTTATATATTTTAATTAATAAATTATTTAAACCATTTAAAACAAAATTTTTAAGAAATATTTTTAAAATCAATTACATGATATGAATATGAGTATTATAAAAAAATATATTCTTAAAATAAAAATTAAAGATTTATTAATTTATTATTTAAATATATAAAAATAAATTTATAATTTTAAAGCATAAAATTAACTAAAATAAAAATAAAATTTTGATATTTTTCTGAAAAATATTTAAATTGAGTAAAAATAAAAATATTAGCTTAATAAACTTTAAACTTAATTTTGAATTTGATTCAACTAATTGAAAAAATTAAAAGATCAATTGAGTTTAAATATACGTTTTATTAAATGTTGATTTTGACTTAGCGTATAATTGAATCCAATTCATCAAATTATGATGTAATTGACTCATTTAAAAACTTTAGATACAATTGAAAATTTGTAAAAAGGTTTGAATTTTTTTAATCGTTAAGTCCACAAATTTTTAACTCAAAAAATTTTTGAATAGTAAATAAACATATGTGATAAATTATGATATATGCTCTTTCATCATAATATTGTCACAATATCGTGCCTCTCAAATTATGTATAATGAAAAATAATATTGTCTTAATAATATTTGTCATTGTATTAAATAATTTAAAAATTATAATAAAATTATTTTATCATAATAAATAATTTTTATTATTATTAAATAATTTATCATAATAAATAATAAATTGTAATTTAGGCATATAAAAAGTCATAGTAAAATTAATAAATTTATTAAAACATAAAATTTCATTATATTTTAAATAAAAATATCAAAGTTAAATTTAAATTTGAATTTATATTTAATTAAATAATCTAAATATTTTTTGAAATAAATTTATTTCTTTTTTATTTTAATTATTTTACATTTATAAGTAATAAAATTTTTGTTTTGTTATATTATTATCGGGTCAATTAAGTCCAATCATAGGTTGATCCATTTGGGTCAATTTTGATCACGTTCATCGGGTTGACCCTTACCCGATTTAACCCAACCCAAAATTTTTTGAACTATTTTAGATTAGGATCATTTTAAGTTCGCTTCAAATCAGAGTCAGATTCATGACTGGTCATAAACTACGACCTTTAATTATTAGGCTCTAGATGAATTTAATGTATACAGAAACAGTGCATCTTATACTTATAAACACAGTAGATCTACCTGAAAGTATGAAGAGTGATTCCACATTGTTATAAGAGGATATGCTTTTTTTTTTTTTTTGGGGGGGGGGGGGGGGGGGGGGATGTTGGGCTAAATTCATCTAATAATCTTCCTTCAAAACAGTTAGCTAGCTATTGTTCAACGATATATCATCAATTTTAATCAAAACTAGAATAAAAATAAAAAAACTCAAGATTAGTTCAAATTCTCAATCAATAAAGCTAGTGCAAACCTTCTTACCATCTAAATTAAGCCTTCAAATGGATGTTTTAGCTTTTTTTGTTTTTTTTAACTACTTAATTGTCTACCTAATTTAACAAATAGTCTCATTTGTATTTGTACAAAAACTAATTGTGATTTCATGAACTCATTTGAATTTGAACAAAGATAAGGCACACTAATTAATTAGTATTAAACTCATTATGTGCTCAAAGAGACTATTTTCACGTTGAAAATCCATATTGTATAGTTAGTCAAAGGAATAACTTTGGTGGGTAGGTTCTCACTCTCCAAGAAATATAAAATGTAGCTCAATATATTTTATTGATTTTATTACAAGCACTCGGAGAGTTTTAAATGACATAAAATTATATTACTCAAAGAAATAGTAACATAAATACAAAATGATAACCCATTCATAATTTTTAGGCACACTCATGAATCAATAATAATAAAAGAAGTAAAGTAGTCAAATAAAATAAAATAAACATATCTACTTTCAGGTTGAAATTGGTAAAATATTTACTGTTAATTAAACTCAAATAAAATAAATATATCTATTATTAAAATTGAAAGTGAAAATATTTAAAGTAAACACTATAGTTTTGCTTACGTATTATACTATAATGTCGTATTTAATAATTCACAGTCGGATTAGATAAAGTTATTATTTATCATTGAATTATATAAGATTAAATATCACTAGATTAAATAAAAATTATTATTCATCATTAAATTAGACCACGTCATCTCACGATATCATTGAAAACATTATTGTAAAATTCAACGTTAATTGAAGATAAATTATTTAGTGAACTCATTTTCCTACATGAAAATATACACAATATATTTTGAGTATGAACTTATGAAAAATTAATAAATATAACCTATAAAACAAGAAACTTAAATAAATAATTTCTTTTATAATTACACGTTGACCATCCTACATGTTACACTTAATTAAGACTTGTATCTCTCATATAAATGTCAACCAACGTAGTCATCAATAGCGTTATATTGGCTTTCACCATCATAATTATCACCCCCAACCATTCAGGCACCCTCTCATCATCAAAATGTCTGAATTGTTTCGCTTCCTCGTTGGAGATCTCTCCACTGTCATCCTTATCATTTTCGTCCCTCATAAAGTGAGCTTCCTCTTCCTGTTCTTGGTCTTCTTCAGCTAGTAAATGAGGAGGTAAGTCTAAGTCATCGTCAAGCTTCTCTATTCTTGGATATCCAAACCCCATTCAACTTAATCTACGGCCGCCATTGCCAAAGCTTCTGCTGAAACTGATTTCATGTGTTCTTAATTATGAACTTGATAAGAAGTAAATAAACTGATGATGATCGATTCTATGAGAATGAACCCAAATCCAATATCATATATATATATATATATATATATATATATATATATATATATAGAGAGAGAGAGAGAGAGAGAGAGAGAGAGAGAGAGAGAATTCTGTAGCACGACAATTTTGCTAGTTATTGAATTATACGTATGTAATAAATTGTAATTTAGTCATATTAAAAATCACAGTAAAATTAATAAATGTATTAAAATATAAAAATTTCATTATATTTGAAATAAAAATATCAAAATTAAATTTAAATTTAATTAATAATCTAAATATTTTTTAAAATAAATTTCTTTTTAGCCCTTTCAGATTCGGATCATTTTGAGTTTGCTCCAAATCGAGGTCGAGTTTGGATTTGGTGAGAAACTATCACTTCTAATTATTAGGCTCTAGATAAATTTAATGTATACAGAAATAGTGCGTCTTATCTTTATAAACACATTAGATCTACCTGAAAGTATAAAGAGTGATTCCACATTGTTATAAGAGGATATGCTTTTGTTTTTTTGGGCAATAAATTCATCTAATGCTCTTCCTCCAAAACAGTTAGCTAGCTATTGTTTGAAGATATATCATCAATTTTAATAAAAAAAACTAGAATATAACACAAAAATAACTCAAGATTAATTCAAATTCCCAATTAATAAAGTAAGAGCTAACCTTCTTACCAACTAAATTATGCCTTCAAATGGATGTTTTAGCTTTTTTTTTTTTTTTTAACTACATAATTGTCTACCTAATTTAACAAATAGTCTCATTTGAATTTGAACAAAAACAAATTGTGATCTCATGAACTCATTTGAACTTGTACAAAGAAAAGACACTAATTAATTCGTATGAAACTCATTATTATATGCTCAAATAGACTATTTCCACATTGAAATCCATATTTAACAGATAGTTAAAGGAATAACTTTAGTGGGTAGGTTCTCATTCTCAAATAAATATAAAATATAACTCAATATATTTTATTGATTTATTACAAGCACTTGGAGAGTTCTAAATGACATAACATTATATTACTCAAAGAAATAGTAACATTATATATATATATATATACATCCATTATTGAGTTTGCAGTTAAAGAAAAAATACATTATTAATTCACTTTAGCATATTTTAATTAAGAAACTATTTTAAAAAAATATAAATATCAAAAGATATACAAATATGTTAATTGCATCCCAAACAATATAAACTATAAATTATATTATGTGATTAGATATTTTTACATAAAGTTATAAAGTTGAAACATATAGTTTCTTCTTTATAAATTTAATTATTTTGTTATATTTATCAATGATACTTTCATTTATTAGATTGCAAATATTATATATATTGTTTCATTATAAAATGCATCTTTAAATAAATTTTATGTTAATATATATTTTAAAAAATCTAATACTTATGTGTTCATTGATTGGTTCAGTTGGATTTGATTCAGTTTTTATCAAAGTGAAATTAACCAAATTTTTAATTTATAGAAATCAAAATAAATTAAAATTTGTATTAACGATACCAAATCAAATTTAGTTCATTTGGTTTGAACTGATTTTAAAAAATAAAAAATAAAAAATGTTTAGCATAAAATTTTGCATAAATGTTTAACCAATAGACTATATATATATATATATATATATATATATATATATATATATATATATATATATATATATATATATATATATATATATATATATATATATATATCT
>CATIWR010080556.1:0-16256 GCA_949677035.1 Omphalea diandra
TTAAAAAATATTACAAATATAAAATTAATTATATTTTTCATTTGTTATTCAATTGACATAACAAAATAAAACAAGAAAATAATAGTTATATAATAAAATACTACAAAGTAAATATACATAAGTTGACATACATTAAAGAAAGTTGCTTTATTACTATTGATGTAGGTTAAATTTGATCCATAACATATGAGTCTATCATGTCTAATATTATAGCATATATTTTTTTATTTCTTAAAATGAATTAATTATCACTTTCATATTAAAATATCCATCTACAAAGATTTTTAGTACCTTTTAACCAAAAAAAATAAATAAATTAAATCATCCTTGAAAATTTTTGGTGATTTTTATCATCACCTAAAAATTTGGAAAATATTCTTCAACTTGATCTATTTAAGATGTTAAAAATATGAATGAATGAAACTTTGAAAGATAGACCTTTAATCTTTGGAAGGATGTGTGATGGTATTAAATATTATTTTCGAAGAGAGGTGTGCAAGTAAAAATATATTTTGGAGGATAAATTTTAATAACAGAAAAAAATTTTAAAAAAAGTATTGATACTATTTTAAGACAATTTTCTGGCCACTCTATCATTCAAGAATATATTGAAATAAAATATTTTAAATATATTATAATAAATTTATCTTCAATTTATTAATTTGGATATTTTTGAACAAAACAAATCAATTAATGATTCTTCTCAAGATAATTTTTGTTTTTAAAAAAGTGGTTTTTAGAATTAAAGCAAATTACAGAGTGTAAATTAGATTTATTTTTTTAAATATTGGATAAAGTTGCCTAATTATGTATATCAGTCTGGTCTAAATAGTTATGATTAAGTTTTAAAAATCTCGAAAATTAATTGGCAAACCTGAAAAAAGCTTAGACTCCAAGAATCCTTTGAGATTGACTTTATTTGATAATCTTCAAAATGAAATGAACCAATTATCATGCGAAATATATAATTAGTGATTCATTAAAAGAAAGAACTTTTAACAAGTGAGGTAGTCAGATTGTTGAATGCTAGGCTTGAGACAATCAAGTGAGAGAACTTTTAAGAAGTCAGTAACTTTGAAAAGTCAATTTCAAAGAAATAGATACTAAAATTAAGAAAATAAAAATAATTTTTTATTTCAACTTAGAAAAAAGAAGAGATAATTAGAGTAACAATACTTTAATCTAAGATGTTGAAAAGTCTTTAAGGTTAGAGCATGAAGCCCATATGAACATATAGATAATAGAACTTTAATGAGCATCTTGTTGACCAAAAAAAAAAAAAAAAACTATTTACAAACCAATTATTCTCACACATAAATAATTCTTTGAGGCTTTTTATTTGTCTAATAGCTTTTTCAATATTAATTGTGAAAAACATATGTCTGAATGGATTGATAAATGGATCACTATGATTAGATTTATAATGGTGTGGCCATTAATCTTAAAAGCACCTATGAATTATACAAAGCCACCATAATTGACAATACACAAAATTCTGGAATCAATTAATAGTCGATACATCTATAAAAAAGAAATTAATAAAGAACTATTAATGGATTAATTAATAAATAACTATTAATAGATTGAGTGTCAGTTATAATTATAGACACTTTAAAGAAATTTTTATGGCTATTTAATCTTAATAGAGTCTGTAGTAAAGGAAAATTCTTTATTAGCTTTGATGAAATTACAAATTTGTAACATGTGTTATTTTGATAACTATACTTGTAAATTTTAAAAATGTTATTATTATAATCTGGGTGTAGTCACTCAAAATTATATGTCAGAATTATTACTTACTAATTTATTAAAACCCTGGTGAAGTAATAATAATGACTTTTAATCTTCTCTCGAATGAAAATAAAGTCGATGGTAGTTTAGGAGGAATGATACATTAACTAAGGTATACCATGATAAAAACATATACTAAACTCCAAGTATGCAAGATGCAAAACATTTTCCTTGTTTGAATAAGATTTGTTATTTTTAGATTGAGTATATTTATTAAAGGCATAATTGTCTATCAAGAAGTGAGAAAAGATCTAGAACAAGATATCCCTTTAAAAGAAAATGATTCAATAATACAGAAAAAGAAAGACATCAAGAAGAGATAGGAAGGAGAAGAAAAGTTTTATTAAATTGGTTAACTACATGTTTGATATGATATAATAAAAAATAATATAATGTGATAAACAAATTTTAATTTAATAATTTAATGAATTTATATTTTACTATAATTAGTTATATCGTACTAAACATATGATAAGAAAATATATCTAACTATGTATGTTGCCTATAAACATGAATAATTAAGATAGTTGAAAGTTACTTTTTTTTCTTTTAGTTCGAAAACGTTAAAGCAAAAATATATAAGATTCAAAGGGCTCAAAATGAGTAATTTATGGGTAACTTTGAGCACTTCCTCATATAAACCAAGTTAACTATTCTGTAGCTGTGTGGATATAAATTCCATAGTTTGTTTACTGGGGGCACCCCTCTCTTTTATCATTTTTTTTTTATCTCTCTACTTTATCAGATAAAATTCATTGTATAATGTAATATCTCTAGTATAAATATTTTTTATTTGTTCCTCTTTTATCATATAAAATTCACTGTATAATATACTATTTCTAGCAAATAATTTTTTTTTTTTGTATATCAGAAAATTTACTGATATTTTTTTAGTTGTCCCTGCTTTATCAGGTAAAAATCACCGTTTAATATGCTATCTCTAGCAAATAAATATTGTTTTTGTCTGTCCCTACTTTACGAGAGAAAATTCACTTTATAATGCATTATATTCAGCAAATAACATTTTTTTGCATGTCCCTACTTTACCAGGTAAAATTTATTGTATAATGTACTATCTCTAGTAAATAAATATTTCTTTTGTATGTCCCTACTTTACCCGGTAAAATTCACTGTATAATGTACTATCTCTAGTAAATAAATATTTCTTTTGTCTGCTCTTCTTTATCAGACAAAAAAAAAAATGACAAACTTGGTCCAAGTGAGACAGCATTACAACTATGACACCCATTTTTTTAATCTGTCTGTACTATTATACTAGTAAAATTCACTGTATCAATAGCAAGTAAATTTTATTTTTGTACATGATATCATTAATACATATATTCTTTACATTAGGTTTGAAAAATTATGTAGAGAAAAGAAAAAGAAAATAAATTTTATTTTTCTTTTTTATTCAACCTCATTATATTTGGATAAAAAAAGGAGAAAAGAAAATAATTTTATTTTTTCTTATTTAAAAAGCAAAATAAAGAAGGAAAAGTAAATATTATTTCAAATTTTTTATTTCACTATTTATTTAAAAAACAAATTTATTAAAATACATTAGAGAAAATAAAAAAAATTATGGGCAAATTTTATACAATTACTCGATTATTTAAGTTTAGTTGATTATTAGGCAAAGAGTTTTACTCGTGGGCCCATTTATTTAAGATCTAGAATAGTATATCCTTTAAAAGGGAAATGATTCAAAGATACAAAAAAAGGGAGGATATCAAGGAGTGATAAGAAGGGGAAAAAAAAAGATAAATAAATCTAAGTACGTATATTGCACGTAAACATAGTTTTTTTTGAAAGGAAAATATGACTAATTGAGATAGTTGAAAGTTAAAAAATGTTAAAGCAAAAATATATAAGGTTCGAAGGGCTCAAAATGAGTAATTTATTCCTCATATAAATCAAGTTTGATAACTATTTTGCAAAGGAAAATGCATGAGACAGGACATAGGTGAAAGACTTTTAGCTGTCTCAAATACTTAGGGGAAAGACTTTAAAAGACTTCTTTTTCAGTGACAGATTTTGTAATCAAGAGAGTGAGAGTAATGAAATAATTGAGTAGAGAAGAAAATTGTGACAGCCTTTGCTACGCGTGGGTTTGAATGGACAACTCATCTAGAAATACATGTTGCCACACCAATAGAAATGGGCGGAACAAGCTTTTTGAAAGACCCAAAAGTTACAAGGATAAAAAAGTAAATGATGTAAATCTATTTTACTTTCAAATATTATTACCATATTTATCTTTTTTTTTTTTACTTTT
The DNA here is from genome assembly GCA_949677035.1 of Omphalea diandra. Lineage (NCBI taxonomy): Eukaryota > Viridiplantae > Streptophyta > Magnoliopsida > Malpighiales > Euphorbiaceae > Omphalea > Omphalea diandra. Next base: position 4,070 of record CATIWR010080556.1, read on the forward strand.
CTAAATTTATTTTTTAAAACTTTGAAATTATATTTATCATCAATAATAAATATAATAATTACTTTTCTTTTTATTTTTTAAATATATTTATTGTAATTTTATAGTACAATTTTTTAAGTTGTAGAAGAAACAAGTTATTATAAAAAATTAATCGTAACATAACTCTATAAATTTTTTAAAATAATAAATTATTATAAACATTAAAAAGTGATTGATTAAAAATTATTATATTAATATGAAATTGGTGTTAATTTAATTATTTCATAATATATAAGTTACAGTACATTAATCTCTTGGAATTGAATTGGTAAAGTATTTAGTTTGTTGTATTTAATTAGTACGACTAAATAGATTAATTTTTACAATTTTTTTAAAAAATATACATAACTAATGTTAAATTTTTCAAAATAAAAAGTAAAATATAATTAGCGATGAAAAATATTTTATATTTAAATTTTGAGTAAAATAATACAAAAATATCTAAATATTGAGTAAAATAATACATGAATATCCATTGATCTATTTTGATTCGATTTTAATAAAATCGAATAAACTAAATTTTAAATTTATAAATAAAATCATATTAAATTTTCATGAATTGAACCAAATTTGATTCAATTCAGTTTGAAATAATTTTTTAAAACTTTTTAATATAAATCATATAGTTTTTATTATTTATTTTTTATTAAAATTATTTTGATTATTTATATATATTCATTATATATGTATATAGAGTATATTTCATTTAATTTTAAATAAAAAAATTTTTATACCATTACTTGAAATTTTTATTAAAAAATTTAGTTAATTTGAATTTGATTTTTTTTAAAGTTGAATTGAATTGAATTAATAAAAAATTTTAAGAAAAAAACTGAACTAAATCAAATTCTAAATTTGATAGAACTAAATTAAACCAATCAAATTGATCCTATTTCTCGATTCAAACTAAATTATTAACATTCCTAAAATAATATAATTTTTAAATTTTTTAAGTTGAATAATTTTGATCCAGTTTTTAGTTTTAGTCAATCTTCTCTTTTGACTAAGTTTTATTGACCAATTTTAATATTAAATCGAATCAAACCACTAGCCTATTCTAAATTTTATTGTTTCAGTCTAATTCTTAAAATATTACTTTATAGCACTTTTCTTTCATTGATATCCTACATAATGAGTTTGACAATAATGATGATTATAAAATAATTCTTCTGATTTTGAAATATGTAATTTTTTTATACTAATATGTATGAAACATTATGTATAGAATTATGAAATAAGGCAATTTAGATTATATGAATTTTGCTTTTATCTTAAAACAAAAAAGATGAAAAATATATGGTAATAATATTTAAAAAGAATGTGGTATCATCTATTATAAATATGTGTTGTGCTACGTAATAAGCTTGCTAATAACAATGATAATTATGAAACAATTCATATGATTGTGAAATATGTATTTTTCTTTTTATGATATTATGTATGAAATGGAAATGAAAAAATTTAGCTTCAATTGAATTGTTAGGCCTCTTGAAAAAATAAAAAAAAAATTATGAAATGGAAATGAAAAAATTTAGCTTCAATTGAATTGTTTGGCCTCTTGAAAAAATAAAAAAAATATATAGTCATAATATTTGAAGGAAAATGTGGTAGCATCTACTATAGATATATGTTATCATAAGTAATGAAGTTGCTAATTATAATGACGAATGTGAAACAATATACTTGATTATAAAAATATGTTACTTTTTTATACTATTATGCATGAAATGATACAAAAAAAAAATTATGAAAGAGGCAATTAAATTTTTAATTACTTCTATATCAAAACAAAAATTGAAAATCAAACTCAAATCAAGATATACATCTACCATCAGGTTAAGCCTGTGAATGTTGTTATCCCACTTAATAAACTTATTAATTAGAATGATGAATACGAAACAATGCATCTCATTATTAAACACGTGCCTTTTTTTGTTAGTGTGCATAATACGTAACAAATAATGAAATGAGACAAATTTATGCTCTCTAAACTAAAAATGTTATAGCAAATAAAAAATAATCATAATATTTAAAAATAAATATGGTAAAACTTATTTTGGATATGAGACTTATCTTAGGTAATCATATTAGTAATTATAATGATGAATAAAAAATAATGAATTTGATTATAAAATATGTTGCCTTTTTTATGATATCAAGAATTTGAAATGAAATAGACTCTTTATTTTCATTGCTAAAATTGTGCAACACTTAACTTTAAATTTTATTAAATATAATTTTGATTTATATTTTCTTTTAAAATTTTCCTTTTTTTTTTTTTTTTGGTCTTACCCTTAATATAAGTATTTCATGTATCCAAATTTTGTATAGGAATAATCGTGAAATTAATATTTTATAGTTTTTTAAAAAATTATGTTGAAGATCAAATTTGAATAATTATGTTGGTTAATTAGTTTATATATAACTCAATTTAATATTTTAATTTTCATAAACTTCATTAAGTTACTAAATTAAAATAATATAGTAATTAAATTAAAATTTAAAACAAATAATAAGCATTTCAACTTTTAATATATTGAAAACAGATGCACTAAAGTATCATCTAGATTATATATATTATCTAGATGATACTTATTGCATTTGTTTTTAACGTCAAATAATTAAAAAATTTACAAATATATGTTAATTATAAATTTATTAACTATTTAATAAATATATAAGTTTACAAATATATGAATCAAACCACTATCATATGTTAATTATAAATTTATTAACTATTTAATATTTTACAAATATATAAGTTTTATTAATTAATTTTAATATTAAATTGAATCAAACCACTAGTTTATTCTAAATTTTATTGTTTTAGTCTAATTCTTAAAATATTACTTTATAGCATTTTTCTTTCACTGATATCCTACGTAATGAGTTTGATAACAATGATGATTATAAAATAATTCATCTGATTTTGAAATATATAATTTTTTTATGCTAATATGTATGAAACATTACATATAGAATTATGAAATAAGACAATTTAGATTCTATGAATTTTACTTTTATCTTAGAACAAAAAAGATGAAAAAAAATATGGTAATAATATTTAAAAGGAATGTGGTATCATCTATTATAAATATGTGTTATGCTACATAATAAGCTTGCTAATAACAATGATAATTATGAAACAATTCATTTGATTGTGAAATATGTATTTTTTATGCTATTATGTATGAAATGGAAACGAAAAAATTTAGCTTCAATTGAATTATTTGGCCTCTTAAAAAAATAAAAAAATATAGTCATAATATTTGAAAGAAAATGTGGTAGCATCTACTATAAATATGTGTTATCATAAGTAATGATGTTGTTAATTATAGTGACGAATGTGAAATAATGTACCTGATTATAAAAATATGTTACTTTTTTTATACTATTTTGCATGAAATGATACAAAAAAAAAATTTATGAAATGAGCAGTTAAACTTCTAATTATTTCTATATCAAAACAAAAATTAAAAACCAAACCTAAATCAAAATATACATCTACCGTCAGGTTAAACTTGTGAATGTTGTTATCCCACTTAATGAGGTTACTAATTAAAATGATGGATATGAAACAATGCATCTCATTATTAGATATGTGCCTTTTTTTTTTTTTCTAACGTGCATAATACATAAAAAATAATGAAATTGAACAAATTTATGCTTTCTAAACTAAAAATATTGGAGCAAATAAAAAATAATCATAATATTTAAAAAGAAATATAGTAAAACTTATTTTGGATATGAGAGTTATCTTAGGTAATCATATTACTAATTATAATGATGAATATGAAATAATGAATTTGATTATAAACTATATTGCCTTTTTTATGATATCAAGAACTTGAAATGAAATAGACTCTTTATTTTCATTGCCAAAATTGTGCAACACTTAACTTTTAATTTTATTAAATATAATTTTAATTTATATTTTCTTTTGAAATCTTCTTTTTTTTTTTTTTTTGTCTTACCCTTAATATAAGTATTTCATGTATCCAAATTTTGTATCTAAATAATCGTGAAATTAATAATATTATAGTTTTTTAAAAAATTATGTTGAAGATTAAATTTGAATAATTATGTTGGTTAATTAGTTTATGTACAACTCAATTTAATATTTTAATTTTCATAAATTTCATTAAGTACTAAATTAAAATCATGTAGTAATTAAATTAAAGTTTAAAACAGATAATACGCATTTCAACTTTTAATATATTAAAAACAGATGCATTAAAGTATCATCTGGATAATATATATATATATATTATCTAGATGATACTTATTGCATTTGTTTTTAACGTCAAATAATTAAAAAATTTACAAATATATGTTAATTATAAATTTATTAACTATTTAATGATTGTATTTCTTAAATCTATTAATCATATAATTTTATATTAATAATTTTATATTATTTGGCTCATTCATACAAGTGATTTCTTTCATTAAACTTCTCTCTCTCTCTCTCTCTCTCTATATATATATATTCTTGCTAGGTAACTTCATTTTCATGTGGGGGAGTGTCTCTTGGATTTCGACTTCATCATATACTGGCTGATGGTGCTGGGGCTCTCCATTTCATCAACACATGGTTTAATCTAGCACGTGGCCTTCCCATGAGCATCCCACCATTCATTGATCGAACCATTCTCCGCAGCCAAGTCCCACCAACCCCCAAATTTAAACACATCGAATATGAAGAGGGACCTATCGTCAACACTTCAACCAAAAACCATGAACCCCAAACAAATTCTGTTCAAACTCTTAGGATCACACCCCAACAGCTAAGTACTTTGAAGACTAAGGTAAAGAGCGATAATCTTGGCGAAATATTTAAGTGCACTACCTACGAGATACTAGCTGCACATATATGGCGTTGCGCATGCAAAGCACGTGACTTGCCCAATGATCAAGCAACCAAGTTACATATGGCGGTGGATGGTAGACCAAGATTGCATCCACCGCTTCCACCTGGATACTTTGGAAATGCTATTTTCAGGGCAGCCCCAATGGCTTTAGCTGGTGAACTGCTATTAGAACCTTTAAAGGACACTGTGGAAAGAATTCAAAAGGCGATCAGAAGAATGGATAATGAGTATCTGAGATCAGCTATTGATTACCTAGAAATAACTGATGCCATGAATTCAATGATGCGTAGCGACACGCAGTTTTATCAGTGCCCAAACATTAATATCATGAGTGGGATGAGGCTACCTTTCTATGATACCGATTTTGGGATGGGAAAACCAATATGTTTGAGGCCTGCAAGACAACATGAAGGCAAGGCATACATACTGCCATATCCAAGCGATAATGGGAGTTGGGCATTGAACATTTGCCTAGAGACAAATCACATGCAATCCTTTCCAAAGTTGTTTTATGAATTCTGATTTGGAGTTATTATGTTAATGTTGGAACCATATTCTGTTTATTAGTCTTGTTGCATTGGGTATGTTAGCAATAATGGTTTGTGATAAGATGGAAGGAAAATGCTAGCAAGGGTAATTTATCAATATTCTCTTCAATATTTTCTATTTGATTAGTCATATTACTATTATATTAGATAATTTATTAGAATAAAATTTATTTATTATATTAAATAACATGTTATAATAAATAAAAAGAAAATTTACATTTAAACATAATGATTTTATATAATTTAAAATATTAAATTTTTAAACGATGATGTTGATCGTTTAGATGAAGAATATTAAAAGCTAGCGTTGATAAATAACAATTCCTAATATTCTTCGAAATAGAAAAAGTGGTGTTCTAATATTTTGTTACGGAATAAAGATTCTAACTGATCAAACTGCTACTCAAACTCCTACCCTTTCAGATGATAACAATCACGGTTAATTTACGCAAGTAAGCTTGTATTGTAGGTTTCATTTACTTCCAAATAAAATAATTTATTAACAAAAAATATTTTTTAAAGAGAAAAATAATTTTTGAGAAATATATTTTTATTATTTAAAATATATTAAAGTTTAGATTATAAACACTTTATATTTATATTATTTATTATTTAATACAAAACAATACATTAAAATTATTTTTTAAAATCTCACTTATCACTCATGATCATTACCAGCCGACAATGATTTATAATCAACATTAATAGTCAAGAATGATTACTAATAATAAATACATATATATATATATATAATTTATTTTTTATTTATATGAATTTATTAAAATTCAAAAAATGATTTAATTTTTTATTAACTAGAAAAATATTTTTTATTGATTAATTTTTCTAATCACACATAATATAATAATGATTAAAATATTTTTCAAAAAAAATATTTTCCAACTGAGTTGGTTAATAAAATTTGTTTGAAGTTGCTGACGTAGAGAGATAAGATAGAAGACAATATGTATAACTGACTCTTGCAATTATTCATAATAAGAGAAAAACACCTCTATACAAAGCATGAGGTGATATGTGCCAATTATCACAATAAGAAATTATAAAAAGTTGAAATCTTGGAGTCATATTATTGAGAAGATTTTCTCATAAATAGCTATTTAATTCAATGAATTAGTCTAGTACACGAAAAATATGAAGATATTTGGCTCAAATTAAAAAAAAAAAAAGTCCTTTTCAAACTAAATCTCTTCTTGTTTTAATTTTGTATTCTTTTTTCTCTCTTTTCACTTTCACAAATTTGGTTTTAATCCATGCAACTCAGAAAATTGATACGATAGTAATGATATTTAATAATCATATCACTGGGATCTAAATAAAATAGTCAGACTAAGAATAATTAATTTTTCTAGATAATGATATTATTAAATGGTCTACCTCTTTGATTTTTCACAATTTCACCAAAAACTCACAAAATAGGCTTTTTCACCTAAAATTGAGAAAACTTATTTCAAGATTACTTAAGTCAAAATTCAGCTTGAAGTGGGTGCCATATGACACTTTGAAACCCACGTAATATGAAAAATTACGTCCATCTCAGCACATGGGTTAATCTCTCCATCTCTTCTTCTCATTCCTCCTCCATCATCAATACAATAATTTACACCAATAAAAATAAAAATAAGTCTGAAATACAAATATTAAAATAATAATAGAAATGATCGAATAAAAAATAAAATGTAATGCACACTCACACAATAATTTACATATATTCATGTAATAATTATTTATTAGAAAATAATAATTAAATAAAATATATTAAAATAAAATATATGAATATAAAATTAAGATATTAGAATGTTAATAAAATAATAAATATAGAATAATATTAGTATAAAAATGTTATAATGTTAGGAATAACATATTTACAAATGTGTGTATTAGTATATAGTACTAAAATAATATTGTTTATTTTATATACATGTAGAATAATATCTTAGTATCTAATTGTTTTTTTTTTTTTTTGTATTTGTTATCTTCAAAGTACTAGGTTCTTGATTTAATAGAACAAATATTAAGAATAATTAAATTTATTTATTTTAATTCAATATACTTGATTGAATACAATTTAGATTCTTTAAAAAATTATAAATAAAAAATATGTAGGGTTATGAATAGAAAGTGACAGTAAGTTTTGATATATAAAATACAACATGCTCTACTTATACTATTGTATTTAGATGTGATAATTTTTAGCCTGACTTGAAAATTCGGGCAAAAAAGGTGACTTAAATTTGGATAAATTCAAGATGACCTAAAAATTTTTGGGTCTGATAAGGGTAAAAACTGATCCAAATATGTCAATTAGTAACTCAACCCAATTAACCCGAAAACAATATGAAAAAAGAAAATTTTTTTTACTAAATTTGAGAAATATTTAGATTATGTAATTAAATTTAAATTCAACTTCAAATTCAGATTTAATTTTAGTTTTAATTTTAATTTTATTTAAAATATAATAATATTTTTATATTTTTATTTAAAATATTTAAATAGTTTTAAAATTATAATTCAACTTCAAATTCAAATTAAATTTAATTTTAGTTTTAATTTTATTTAAAATATAATAATATTTTCATATTTTTATTTAAAATATTTAAATAATTTTAAAAATATAATTTAAAATATAAAAATTAATTTTTTAAAAAAGAGAATTTTTTTTAAAGAAAATAAGAGATTGAGAGATTTTATGAATTATAAATTTAAATCTTAAAAATTTTTAATTTTTAAATTTAAATATATGTATATAATAAATTTAAGTAAGCAAAAATAGAATTAAATTGAATAAAAATAAAAGAATCATATGAATTAAGCTCTAAATTTAATTTTAGGTTTGATTGAACTAATTAAAAAAATATAAGAGTCAATTGAGTTTAAATATGTATTTTACTAAATTTTGATTTCGATTTAAGGTATGGTTAAATTCAATTCGTTAAATTATGATGTAATTGACTCAATTATAAGTTTTTGACGCAACTATAAGAAAGTTTGTTTATTATGACAAAAACTTTATGATGAAATCAATATTGTCATAATATGTTGTGTTATCGTGACAAAGTAAAAATTTATCACAATTCTCATGAAAATTGATTAACTTGTGACAAAATGAAAATTTGAAAAATGTTTTTATCAAAATAAACAAACATAATGGAAATATATCATAATATTTTATCACAAAATCATGGTGCTAAATTTTTGGCTATGAAATTATAAATAATGAGAAATTGATTTTATCATAATAGTCTTTTCATCAATATATTTAATTAATCAATAAATTAGTATAAAATTATTTTGTCATAATAAATAATTATTTATAGTGATAAAATATTTTATCACAATATATAAAAATAGAAAGACACCAAATTTTAATGTAAAAAAATTTTTCATTAAAAATTTGGCATCAAAATGAAAACTATATATAATGAGAAACTAATTTTAACATAATACTGCTTTTTTTCCATTACATTTACTTATTAATCTATTATTATTATTTTATCATAATAACTACATTTTTATTTCAACATAACTTCTCATAATAAATGAAAAAAATATATACATATGCCAAATTTTGATATCTCAATTTCATTTTTTTATAACATTCAATATTAAAATTAAAACACAAATTAAGTATATAAAATTACTTTTTATTAGCATAAAATTTTGTATATTCTTAAAAATGTTGAATAATATAATATATATCTAATAATTTTTTAATATTAAATTAATTTTTTATATATAAATAAATTATTGATATTCTTATTATTTGAAGGTGATGTTTTGAATTTTTATGGTACTTTAAATTGTAAATTGATAAATATTATATTTCATCTCTAAATTTGTAATTGAATAAATTGTAATTATTTTGAGTTTGAACAATAACTTAATGTTTCATATTTTTTATTTTATTATTTGTTTCCTTTTTAATAGTTTTATTTTGAATAATAATTGTTGATTATAGAAGAGTCAATGAGCACTATAAATACCACAATATAATAAAATTAAATGATTTAAAGTCGACATTGTGATAATTAATTGGTTTTAGAAGGATATGAACAACTATATTTCAAAACTCTACAATTAAATGTGCTAACTATGGAGAAATTCAAAGATAAGTGAACACTGAAAAACGTCGAGTAACCACTGAGAAGCGCATTAATCCACATAGTTTCAACATCAAAGTAGGCTAACGCCTAAAACCATATCAACTACCACTATGTGTAGAAACTATAAAGTCAAGTCATGAGTTAAAAGTGTGATATATTATGTCAAAATGGTTATGGATTTTGTAACAAATTTATTTGCCATAAAATTTTTATTATCACTATAATGATTATTAATTTTGTGATAAATTTATTTGTCAAAAAGAATTTTGTCGCTATAAATATATTTTATGGTGATAAATATATCTGTCACAGAAGCTATACACCATTGTGACAAAAACATAAATTGTCATGATATACATATTTAAAACGAGGTTGTTTTGATGAATATGATGATAAATCAATTTTATCATGATATATTTCCAGCGACAAATTTAATATATATTGTGACAAATTATTTAATCGCAAGACACTAAATTTCTTATAGTGAGTAATGAGAAAATATTATATAAATAATACAAAAATTCAATGAACATTTAAAAATTGAAAAATAAATTATTTGACCAGAAATTTCATTTTTAAGAGTAAACCCGAAAGCTGGCTCGAACCCGATTCAAAATCATTTCTACATACAAACCTGATGGGTGATCCAAACTCATTCGAAACTTGAGCGATTCGAACTTGACTTAATTTGAAAACTCATCAACCCGAAAAATGATATCCAGTCCGAAATGATCGTATCGAACCTGTTTGCCACCTCCAATTGTATTTGTATCCTCAAAGATGTTGTATTGATTCCATTGTGTGTACTTGATCTAGGTGTATTGGAAGTTCCAATCGAGGTAGGTGGTATAGATATTATTCATAAGATAGACTTACTCGAAAATGTTTATAATCGATGGTGGCGACAAGATAGGAGGAAGATGAATGAGATAGGTAGGAAGGAGGAGTAAAAGAGAAATCAATTTTTGAAGGATTTTGTATGGTTTGGAATCTAGATTTATGAAATTATGATGACTGAAGTTATTTTAAGAATGTATTTTTCATATTTTTATGGATCATATGTATATAATTATGAATTGTATTGATTTAATGATAAGTATACATATTATAATGTGGTTAATAAGATGATTTAATGTGCATGTGCCTATATATATATAATAGGGAAAGGATTGTAAGTTAAAGAGATTATTATTTTAATTAATGGTAAGCTGTTTATTATGAAATATGTTGAAAAAGTTTTGTTTAATGAATGTTTTATATATAAGAAAGAAAAGTTGAATGATATGTGATGATATGAAATATGTTTAACATTAGTGTGTGTCTGTGTGTGTTTATATATATATATATATATATATATATATATATGACAAGGAAAGAATTTAAAGCTATGAAATTAATTTTGTAAATATGAAGTTTATGGAGATGTTAGAAAATTATGAAAAATACATTAAGGTAATATGAATATATGAGTTTGATGATTTTAATGTTAATAATATTATTAGAATTAACTACATTAAGTGAATATTGAAGAAATTTATAAAATTAATATAGTTAACATGAGTATATGATTTAAATGATTGTAATGGTAAATATATTGTGTGAATAAATTATGTTAAAAATATATTTAAGGAATTTAATTAATGAATATTAAGGATATCAAGTTATTTAAATTTATTTGAGTTATTGCTTAAGTTGATATAATTAAAAAATATTATGTGAAAGTATTTAATTTATAATGATTCAATTTAGAGCATTTAATTATGAGAAAAAAGACATGTATTTGACAAGAATTTTTATTAATTTTGAGAAGGTAAATTATTTAGGAGAGGTATTTTATGTCATGAAAAGTAATTATTTATGGATGATTTATTATTTAATGTAAGTAAAATTCAAAGATAGTTATTGATAGCGTTCGTCTAACCGAACACCATTACTTAGGATACATGCCCTCAAAATGAAAGGTATTTGCGTTTGAAAGAGTGAACATCATGTAACCGAACACCAAACAACGTTCGAAAATTTTCACTAGCTGACAAGGATCGGCGAAAGACGGTTACACTCACAACGTTCAGATAACGAAAGACAGTTATGCAATATATACTTTTTTGAGTATCCCAGAATAATAAGGACAAACCCAACTAATATTATTTTTAGCATGTCTGTAAAGAGTCTAGAACCAATAAGAGTATAAGTAATCATTTCCTCTACAATCAAGGTACGTTTTTGCTAGGATTTTATATTATTTACTCTCACTCACAAGTTTGTTAAGCTCTCAAAACTCTTATACTAACTTAAGTATAAGAGTGGTTGTGGAGGACACAGTCCCCTGAAGGTTACATTTGTTTACCCATTGGATAGGTCAATTACCCTATTTGATAATCAAAGGATCATCAATCGACACCGTCTGTGGGAAGTCAAGTCTTTTCCTACTATTTCATTGATTATTTTCTTTAAATCTTCCACCTTTATGTCTGTTGGCCCTTGGCACCAAGAAGGGGGGTTGAATTGGTGTATAAAAATTAAAAATAAAGAAGAGGGGAAGAATAATGAGAATAATGAACACAAGCGATTTATAGTGGTTCGGGTATTAACCAACCCTACGTCCACTCCC
>CATIWR010080560.1:0-53920 GCA_949677035.1 Omphalea diandra
CAACCAAGTCACCTTCTTCTTTTCTAATAGGCAAAGTCTTGATCATGTACCTCAGATCATACTGACAAAATAATAATTACAACAATATTATAAGAAAAGAAAAAATAATGACAAATATATTAAAGTTACTTAGACCTAATCTTATACCCTAAACACGTTTATCAACTAATTTCAGCGTTCAAACTTACCATTATGTTTTTGCACCATTTGTTAGTATTTATTATGTTCAATAGATCTTTTTGAGCCCCATGATTCAAAATCTCAATGCTTTCCAAATGTTTATAATCGATAAGTCCTTTTAGAAGGACCGGTCTTAAATAGTATACCTTAAAATTGAGTGGAAGGAAGTACATCAATATGAATATGACAAATGGATTTGAGATAAAACCATTTAAATTTTTTTTAAAAGATCAAATTTGTAGTTAGAATTTTAACACAAGTAATGTTACCTAAAAGAAAAAAGCATATCTAGTGATATAAGTATTCTTGTATTTGGTGTTCTTGAAATTTTTGACACCATTGACCATGTATTTTAAGAACAAACATGCCTAATTTTTGGAAGGTATCTCGTCAACATTCAACGTAGGGAATATGTATGTTTGTTTTATGTCATATGTTTTTGTCATGTTTAGAACCGTAGCGATGGAAAAAAATAGAAATCGTCTGATGAAATGATCACCAGTGTCAGTACTTGAGTGAAGTTGTTTCTCAAGATTGCTTACCTTAATAACCACACAATCAGACGTTTGAGTGCATAATTTGTTTAGGAGATCAGAAGAGAACTAAAGTCACTTTGTAACACAATATCATCTCCACCTTTAGTTACCCATTATTTTTTGAAAATCCTCATAAGTTATGAGATATTTCTTACCTCCAATATTTAGAGTCTGACTAGTTAGGTCAAATGCATCAACTAGTTTATACATTAGCGTTTTAAACAAAAAACATTTAGCTAACTGTAGCAAGACTCCAAAACCTAGCGCATAAATAACTTCTTTCCATTTGGAATAAAAACTTTTAACCATCTTGTTAAACTTCAAAAGGGAAATTCTTGTTTTGATTATGAAAGGTTTGTGTCCATTTTCTTCAGGATTATTCAGTTGGTCTTCATCAAAATCGGTCATTGGATAAAAGCAATCGAGAGGAGTATTGTGATTGTATGGACTATCCTGGCATTGAGATGGCAACCTTTCTTGCATTTCAGGAAGCGCTTTGCAACAAATCTATCTTTCCACAACAAAGATCCTTATTTTGTCATCTTTAATCTCGCTAAAATCCCGTCACAATGTACAGTGGAAAACATAATGAGAACATTGTTTTCTAGTGGATTTGTTAATTTAACAATAAATAAGAGGGAATTCTTATTACTATATAGTTTAGGGTAAAAATTTCTTACCAAAGACTCGAACGCAATGGCCTCTGATGCTGCATTGATAGAGTTATATATATCTATTATATCTTTATGCATTCGACTTATGTCACAGTCATTATTTAAAGAAGTTTTATACTCAGCTTCAACATTAAAGAAGTTAAGTCTTTTTGTAATGTCTTCCATTCTAGAGCTGAGTTTGTTGTATGACATGAAGAAAAGTTGTGTTATATTTATATAAGCCACGAAAGGCACATGTCGTAAAAGGACATAAAATAAAAAAAGTATTAAGCAAAAAAGAAATGAAGTTAAATGAATCTAGGAATAAACCTGCATATGGAAGTATATGGAAGTAAATAAACCTACACCTAACATATGAGTTTGTCGGCTCAACCTACGTTTAACACCCCTTATGCCACTTTGTTCATCTTCAAATGTCCACCAAATAAATTCCATTTAGCACATCCTTTTATTGGAAAGAATGCTATCTTTCATATATCAACGAATAATAAGTAAGAGAATCTTTATCCTAGTATACAATTTTAGGTATTATTATGGCTAAAATCTATTACATATAATGCAATTAATACTTGTCTAACACTATAATAAATGATGTTTAAGGAACAAAATAGGCTTTATTATCCTTTACTATTAGATACTAGAAAGCAAATTATAATTGGCTGCATATTCCCAAAGCAAAAAAAACAACTAGCAAGTGAGCTACTCCTCCCTACGGTATTCACTCAAGTAGTACTAGTTTTTTTTTTTTGAGAGGAATGGAGTACTAGTTGTTAAACCTTTGTTCATTTCCAAAAAAAAAAAAAAAGACTAAGTGAAGCTTATTTCGTGTATTAGTGGCAAGTTAAACAATAGTGATATTACTTTCTCTTATCTTGGATTCATTTATCAAAGCATAATACATGTTTGACCATTAGTATCTTGATTCAAAAGTAAGTTAATTATGAATAAAGATTATTAATTTAATTTAAATTAAATTAAATTTATAAATAAGCTAATTGTGGAATTAATTTAAGTTAATTTATGTATTTTATGGAATTAAGTTAATTGTGAATAAAGATTTTAATTTTATATGATATAGATTTTAATTATGAGAATTGTAATTATTATAATTATTATTACTATTACTATTATTTTGAAAGAAATGACAATAAATAAAATAAAATAATAAATAAAAAAAGCCAAATGGTTTTGTAATTTTAAATAGATTATGACCCAAATTACTTTTTTCTTTTGGAGGGGGGTCGTGAGTGGGAGGGAGGGGCATGGATGACATTTTTTTTTCTTTAATATTGATAAAAACAACATCAATTTGAGTAAACAAAAAACAACTTTTTGCTTCCTTCAACCCCCTTCCCTTTTGAAAAATAATTTTTTTCTATAGATTTTGTATATTATTTTTAAAATTATGTACTTAATCCATTTAAAGTTATAAACTTGCACATCCTCTTTAAATTTTGTACTATATTTTCAAAAGATATTTACTTTTTCATTTTCGGCACCTAAAACTTTCAAAGTTGATTAATTTTATCAATATATGTTGTATAAAATTTAAACAAATATGTACATGACCCCTTCAAACTTTTATGATTTCATTAATTTCATTTACTAATATATGTAACTTTCATAGTTTTAAATTATGACACTTTTCTCTATATTTTTGTATATCATTTTTAAAATTATGTATTTTATAAATGTACTCTTTAATTTTCATCCCCAACAAATTTAGAACTTTTAGTTCCATCATTAAATGACTTATTAGTAGATTAAATGAATCATTTTGGCATTGCAATATCATCCAAAGCCTGCTCACTTTTCTCACTTTTAATATATTATTTCAATTGGAAAGAAAAACATATGGAAAAAATAGATTGAAAGAGATATATGAAAAGAAACATATGTTAACTGAGTCTATATTTATTTATATTTTTGAACAATACATTTATTTGTATTATGATAAATGAAAATAAAAGAAAGAAATACATATAAAATTTCACTTAGCACAATTGATGTTAGATTTCTCCACTAGAATATCATCCAAAGCCTTCTCAAAAGCTAAAATTTCAATCTCTAGATCATTCTTCCTTCACATGGCTTCCATAAGCCTCACGCTTAAATAATGAAATTGAGCCTTTTGGCTTCCATAAGCCTCTGCATGGCTTCCAATGTGGAAGGTGTATAACTGTAGCCACGTTACTAAGGTTGAACATGCACATATATTTTTTACTTTTGGTGAAAGAGATGCACTTATCTATGTGGATATTAATGCATTTATAAAGTTGGGTACTAGTCGAATTACACCTCAGTTTGTATACTTCTTAAAAATTATTAAACCATTATGATACAACTAGAACATAACTACTTGATAGTTTTATATCAATTTAAATTTCACCTACCATCTCAATTTTTATATAATATTTATTATTCCTATTGGTTTCGCACTAATCATACTCTAATCGAGGCAATTTTACAAAATTCACTAAATTAAAAGGCATTTAATTGCCATTTCCTGTTGCTTTTGCATATTCTTTCCTGATTCACACTCATCATGCCCTAATCGAGTCAATTTGATAAAATTCACTAAATTAATAGGCATTTAATTGCCATTTTTAGCCAACCTCGCATATTCTTTAATGATTTGCACTCGTTGTGCCCTAATCGAGTCAAGTTTATAAAATTCACTAAATTAAAAGGCATTTAATTGCCATTTCAAGCCGGTTTTGCATATTCCTTCCCAATTTGCACTCGTCGTGCCCTAATTGAGTCATTTTTACAAAATTCACTAAATTAAAAGGCATTTACTTGTTATTTTCTGCTAGTTTCACGTATTCCTCCTTGATTTGCACTCGTTATGCTTTAATCGAGTCAATTTTACAAAATTCACTAAATTAAAAGGAATTTAATTGTTATTTCTAGCATGTTTTGTGTCTTCCTTCCTGATTTGCACTCGTTATGCTTTAATCGAGTGAATTTTACAAAATTCACTAAATTAAAAGGAATTTATTTATCATTTCCTCCTGGTTTTGTGTATTCTTTCTCGATTTGTACTCGTCATGCCTTAATCAAGTTAATTTTACAAAATTCACTAAATTAAAATTTTTGGCTAATTTCATGTATTCCTTTCCGATTCGCACTTGTCATGCCCTAATCGAGTCAATTTTGCAAAATTCATTAAATTAAAAGGCATTTAATTGCCATCTACTGTTTTCGCGTATTCCTTCTGGATTCGCACTCATTAGACTCTAATTGAGTCAATTTTACAAAATTCACTAAATTAAAAGGCATTTACTTGCCATTTCCTACCAGTTTCGCAGATTCCTTCTCGATTCACAATCGTGATGCCATAATTAAGTCAATTTTACATCTTGATGTGCACTCACCATGCCCCCCTTTTTTTAAATTAATACGATATTATATTATATTTTAATTTTAATGATTTTAAGTAATTGAGTTCATTGGGCCATGTTTATAAGGAAATTTTAGTAATTTTTAAAAAATAAAGTATGGCATGAAATCGTGAAGATAAATTGGATGGAAGTTGATGGATAAAATGGAGGCCAAACACGATCACTAAACCTCCATAATTTATTGCCATTTAGATAACTCTTGTATTCATGGTAAACACTTATTCTTCTATAAATATTAAATTAAAAAGACCAATATCTTCTCTTCTCTGGATGCATTAACTGTATATCATCTTGGAAGACAAAGAGATTACACTTACACTTCTTGCATTTAACAACACCACCTATAATAAGTCACTAAGAAATATAGTTGTAATTTTATCTATAAATATAATGACACAAAATCAAACCCTATAAACATATATTCTTACTCTTCTTCTCTTTTAAACCTAAGTAATCATGGAAACCTTTCATCTCGTATAGTGAAGTAGAGGAAACGCTCTAGGGTTGTGGCCAAATTGAACGAAAAAGAGGAACTCGATCATTCCATCGTTGAATGCAGGGAAATGATGTTTTTCATTCTGAATCAATTCCCTCGAGATGTTGTGGCTATGAAACTACAATCTGACTTGTTTCTGTGCTCTCTAGTGATCAAGTTTGGTGACCTCGTTGAGTGTGGCAAGGAAGAGCAGAAGAAACCCAAAGCAGATGTAGTATCATAGCCCGAGTCTCTACAAATCTGGGCTAAATTATCTGTCATGTAATTTGTTCTTTGTAAGCATTCCACCATAGGTGGAATGCTTTTTTAAATAGTATGCTAATAAAAGATGGTGTTCCATTTTGTTTTGAAGTTTATTTCTTCCATTTATTAACATTAATTACCATTGATGAATGTAAAATTTATTGGACCAATTAATCAAAATGGTTAATGTTTATGAAAAATAGTTTCATAAAATATTCTAGTGCAATGATGTTCAAAAAGAAATACCTAAACCAAAAAAAATAAAATTATAATAATGAAACCTAATAAATTGGATGCTTATATACATACAGTGAGAAAATGATAATCATAAACATATAATCAAATATAATATTTAAACACACTTGTTGGATTGAGTTTGTGTGACAGGGAAACCATGACACTAACATTTAGATGATGAGGTTTGTAAATTCTTTTTTTTCTCTAGCCAATCGAGGTTTGTTAATTCTAATGAACTGTAAAAGGAAAGGACTTAGTTGATGTATTGTTCCGCATCTCATATTTGTCCTAGGTTTAAAACAAAAAATAAAACAAATAATAAAACTTAGACAACTTGCAAGAGTTGACATTCGAACTTGTGACCTATGATTAGTTAAAATCGTGCTTACCATTAAACTATGTTGGATTACCCCATCTAATTAGTCATAACACACACACACACACACACACACACACACACACACACACACACACACACACATATATATATATATATATATATATATATGTATGTATAAATCAAAACCCTTTTTTTTTTTTTCTAAAGAACCGATATGTATCTAAATATCAGTAGTTATTTAAATAATAAAAATTAAAATGCTCAATTCGGTTTGTATTGGATTTGGCCAAGTATTAATTAGAATGAGAATTGATATATTACCAATAACATGATATCTAAATATGATCAGGATTTAAAAAAAAAGCATTGATATATTGATTTGAAATTGCTAAATGTATTAATTACCTTTGCTCATATTACAAATGTTAAATTCCATTTTTATTGTAAGCCTATAAAACATTAAAATGTTCCTTATAAGTTATAAGCACTATATATATGCCATTAAGGCCACTTAATCATTTCACTCTTCTCTTTCCTTCTCATTTCAAAATCCAAACATCATTTTAGCTACTAAAGTTAATCAAAACTTTCCTTTGGTCATTACCATAGAAGGTCAAGGTATCGATGAAATCAATGATAACCAATTTAGTAACAACCTACTCATGTATGTGTATATGATTAGGAAGTAGCTTCAAGAACTTAAGGATGAAAGGAATCAAGCTTTGACATAGTTTAGAGAAAATGATGTACTTTGCACTTGTAGGCCAAAGAAAATTGAGGAGTTACAGAAAGAGAATGAAAGATTTAAAACCTCAATTCAACAACTTAAGAGTGATAACTGAATTTTAAAGGCATAATGGGGTAAGCAGGCATTAGAAGTAGATGCTGCAAAACAAAATCTGAGTGGTATTAAAGCAAAACTTATTCGTTTAAATAAATCAATTAAAATGTATACCTTGTTTTGCTTGGCTACTTTGGCATTGTTCCCTGCCATTCATTCTATAATAAACTTAAGATTTGAAGTAACATATGTTAGTGGAGATTAGCTTGTTATTTGGCATTGTTTCAAGATTTGAAGTAAAATATGTTAATTGAGTGTTTGTTTTTTGCGTTGTTTATTGACTCACAACAACCATTTAATTTTATTAACCATAAATATTTCTTGGATATCAAGATTCTCTTAGGAAGCCAAAGTAACAGTTGGAAGGCTTACAAAAGGTATAGTTGTCGTTGTAGTGTAATTATGGTAATAACTCACTATTATGGAAAATCTCATTTGACCAAGACTTATGCAGTTGTATAACATATTTCTATAAGAAATTCATGAGGTTGCTTACAAATCGAATTAAGCAACCTAAGAACGACTAAGGAAAGAAGATCAATATTCAGTGTCTTATTGTCTCAAGGCAATAAATAATGAAAAGTAGTACTAATACCTAAGCTATGCTTTTTTTTTTTTTTATTGAATTACTATAAGAACATTACTCCTACCTTTTAACAAGCTTAGTTTAGTTTTTATAAAAACATACATTCTTATAACTAAATGGGCAATTCAAGTTTAATGTGAATAACTAATGACTAAACTTGCAATTTTAAAACTTCTGCAACACAGTTTAATAGAGAACCATAATAGGCTTCATAAGTTTCTTTACTTTCAAAATTCATTCATGTTACCTCTCTTTTAAAACAAGGAAAAAGATCTACAACCAAGTTTCTCCAATGTAAACCATGTTTCAATCTGAAAGCATATTCACTTAAAACATCAAAGCAAAAACTTTAAATAACAATACTATTTACTTAGCCAACACGTTCAAAGATTATATTCCATCTTAATACTTCACTAATGATGCTTATTGCAGGATTACATCAGATGATGAAGTAAGTTTTGAAACAAATAAGATAATCTAGTCAACAGACTTTCTCAGTAGCTCTAAAGTTAAGGAATTGCTTGGTATAGTTGATAAGCATGTAAATTTATGGAAATATGAGGATTTGGTAGGCAAGTCTTTCAAAAGCATTGTTGATGCAAAGTCTTTCTACAAGGCTTACTCAATGAAAATTGGATTTGACATTTACTGAGGAAATATAAAGCATGAAAAAAAAAGATATGTTACCATGCATAGATGGATTTGTAACCGTCAGGACAATAGAGTAGATGTGCATTTATTGTAAGATACGAAAAGATGATGAAACTTTTTGAATGACAACATTTCATCTATAGCACACATACAATGTTGCAAATTCCAAACATGTTCATTTTTTAGATCTCACAGAGATATTTCAACAGGTCAGGCCATAAATATAAGAACAATGAATGGAGCTAGAATCAAGACTTGCCAAATAATGGATTTCATGGTCACAAATTTAGGTGGATTTAAGCCTAACAACGATGTCGAATCAACTATAGTGTATTTCACCGCTCTAGTTGATAATGATCCTGGACTTTATGTTAGATACGCAATGGATGAAGAAAACAAACTTAACAAGATCTTTTGGATAAATTCTCGTTCAAGATTGGATTACAGTAATTTTGGAGTTGTAATAGTCATATATTCAACTTACAAGACTAATACTTTCAAATTACCTCTTGTTGCGTTTGTTGGTACAAACAATCATCAAAGTAGCATTATTTTAATGAAACTATTGATGTATACACTTGGGCTTTCAGGACATTCATTCATACTATAAGAGGTAAGCATCCAATTTCTATACTTACCAATGGTGATAGGGCAATTCAGAGTGTCATTAGAACTATTATGCCATAATCCAAGCATAGGCTTTATTCTTAGCATTTGATGCAGAATGCTCGGGTTGTTTCTCATAATGAGGATTTCTTAAGTGATTTAAAGAAATGCATGCTATATCAATATTGTCATCAAGATTTCAACAATAGTTGGATCTCCTTTGTAAAGAAGTACAACATTGGCAAAAATGATTAGATAGATGAAATGTATCAAAGGAAATAAAAGTGGGCAGAAGCTTTTTTTTTTTAGTCCTTTTTTACAGGAATGACCACTAGCCTAAGATGTGGGAGTATGCATTCTTACATGAATCATTTCTTAAATATTGATCTTAGTTTGTATAATTTGGTGAAGCAATATTATAGGGCAATGAATTGAATTAGGCAGAATGAGCTTAGCTAGGATTTTATCAATAATCAAATGAAATTGCCTTTGCAAAAAGAAATATTAAGAGTTGCCTTTGCATCTAAAATCTCTTGAGAAGTTAGCTTCAAATCATTACACAGGATCAATTTTCCTCAAGGTGTTATGAAACATATTAATCTATCAACTTTGTGTCAATTAATATGTTCACTACTATATAATAAAATACTTCTTTTTTTTAGGTACTTAAAGAGATGGAAAAAGAATTAAAGTACACTCTGTTTCTGTAAGGAATGAGGATGACCATAAGCAAGTTGTAATTGTTAAGTATGGTGATGAAATATCCAAAGAGACAAAGGTTACAATCCGTACTTCAAATCAATGTCTTTCATGTACATATGGTAGGTTTTAATGTCTTTGGTGGCCATGTCGACATATGTTCTGTGCAATGAAAACAATAAATATAACAACTATTCCTGAAGTCATGCTCAAGAGAAGTTGGGTAAAGGACATCAGTTTAGGAATTACAAATAATCATTCAAATATGCCAATGTCTATGAACAAGTCAAGGAAATGAGGTTTGGATCTTTGCATTCATAGATTTATCAGCTTTGCCATCTTGCATCAGAGTCACAAGAGCTTTACAGACTTACCATCGTTGTAATTAAAGTTATAATTTCAAACTTAGTGCTTCAAACAAATCCAAAAGCTGAGAGCCCTACAGGTAAGCGACAACACCGAAATTTATACTGCCTAAATAAAATAAGGGATCTAAAAGTAATGCAAACAAAAGGGGCTGCATTTGAGACAAAGGCAAAGGGCAGTCAAAGTAACAAACACCGATGTCGAACATGCAAAAAAAATAGGCCATAACAAATTCACTTACAAAAATTTGAAAAAAGGATTAGAACTAGAGGATGAAGAGATAAAGAACACAAAACATTAGGATACAAGCATGAATGAAGATGACATTTTTTGCTAGAAGTTATTAATGGTCTCATTGTTTCCGATTTAATTTCATATATTGCTTACTTATTTTATGTTCATTTTTATTATCAGAAGAACCAATACATTTCATAATACCTATAAATAATTTGTTTCCCTTTCTACCTTTGATCAACTTGCAAAAAAAAAAAATACAAGATTCATATTTCAATTTGCAACTTCACACTACTTTAACCCTTTTTTTTAACCAGTTTAGAGTGGTGATATTGAAGGTAAAAAAAAAAATTGATTTTTGTTAATATCACAATCAAATAAGTTCTAATTTACAATGCTAGGTGGTAAATGATAGTCACAAGTCCCTACAATGAATATATATTATGTCCTGGCTATTGAATTCAGTATTAAAACATTTGTGTACTAAGCCATTACATTATGGATGTGCAACTAGCCATTACTATGGATCTGCATATAAAGATCATTAGGAAACAATAAGCTAGAATATATCAGCTGAGGAGAATATATCAAATTGAGGATGTAATTGCTACTACATTCCTTATGTTTACATCTGGTCTAATACCTACCTTTTCTTTCTACAACTATGGTCAATCCTTGAATCTTCACCATCAACAATTCCACTAGAAAATAGTAACCCCATTAACATATTCCAATGATCTTATAATCTGAACAAACAACCAGGATCATTTTGATTACATTAACAACCATAAGCTGAGGCAAGTATAACACACCATGCCTAATTGTTGTTGGCCATGCAACAATACAACTGATGATTATAATAATCAACCCAAAGATTATAATCTTTGACAAGAAAATCATCTTTTTCATTCTACTAACGTCCATTATCAAGTTCTGGTTAGTAATCAACAATTTATTTTTCTCAATCTCAAGCATTGTCTTGGCTTCAATAACACTATCAATTTGATGAAGTACGCCCATATTCTCTTAGCCTAGGAACTCCAGCTTCTGCTCCAAAACTCAATCTTTGCATCCTTCAATTTCACAGATTCCTTTACTAAAATCTTCTTCAATATAATCTCAGTTAACATTTCCTTCACCGTCCCAGTATGTTGATCTTCAATCCATTTGAAGTAATTACAATCTTCTAGATGTAAAACACAATTAGTCAATTTTTAAATTTCCTTAATTTCACAACTATATAAACCCTAAATTAGTTTAAGAGATAATATTACCTGTTGCCATAAACCACAACAAAAAAATTTATGCCCTAGATTATCTAACGTCTATGAGGTGTATAAGTCAGTAATACCATGTAATTAACGTTGCCATCTTTACTTCCGCTAGACATTTTTCAAATAAAAAATGAAGAACGAAGAAGAAAATAATGTTGCTAAAATGGTGCGTTTTGTTTGGGGGGTTATGAGTCAGCATTGTCAGCTTATTTAAATTCAAATATATCTGATTAATTAAAAAAGTAAGCCCAAAATAATAAGTCAAATATATAATTTAAAGATCAAGCCTTAATTATAAGTTCAAGCTCTTCTTATGTAAGCCCACTTCAATTAGTTAATAGTCACATGTCTTTTTTATAAGAGTAATCTAAGTTAACCTTTACCTATTTTTTACCCATGATAATAGGGTAAAAGACAGTTTTATAGATAAATTAGGTGTACTCTAGAATTGGCTTAAATCAAATTCTAAGAATCAATGATATTCTTTTGAGAAGAAACTTTTAAATAAAGATGAAGAAAGGAGATACATTTTTTTTTTTTATTCAAGATAGACAAACTAATATATATAGCAAGCAAAGTTACAAAGAGAATCGCTCCTTAGAAAACTTAAGTCTTTGACCCACCAGAAAAGGGCCAAATCTGGAGAACAAATAAAAGGATCACAAAGGGCTTTTTTGGCTAAATCTTGAGCCACCCAATTTGATAATCTAGGAGCAAAAACAAAATCTATACTAACAAAATTTCTACTCGAAGTCCAAATATCAGAGAGGATATTAACACAAGTAGCTTGAGCTTGGGACCTCCTCTGTAACATCTGAATAGCCACTAAGGAATCACTTTCAATTGGTACAAGTGGCAGCTTCAAAGCTAATCCCATCCGAACACCATCTCTTATTGCAAGAAAATCCAGGATCAAGGGGATCACCAAACCATCAAGGGGCTACTTATCAATACAACAAAAGTATTTAATATCATTGCGTGTACCTCTTATTGTTTCTAAAGCACAAGTCAATATCCCGATGTGACAATAAAAAAAGATAGCATCGAGGTACAATGATGGAGAAGCGACGGTAACAAAAAATAAAGGAGTAAATATGTAGGATTACAAGGAGCTAAGTTACCATATTATAATGATAAAGAAAATGTCAATAGATAACTTAAAAAGAAAAGAGCTTGATTGGAGATAATAACTGACGTCATATGTATTTTAGAATATATTATAGTCTCAAATGTATAATGTGTTGGCTCTATATAAACAATTATTTTAAAATTGGATCGCAGACTAAATCAATCAGCTAGCTGGTTTCTGATTCGAATAGTTTGATTGGTTAGATTTAATAATATATAAATAATACTTAAAAATATTAAAAATTAGAAAAAATATGTAACATGATAAAATAATAAAATTATTTTTTAAAAGTTAAATTTTAGGTAAAATTATATAATTTTTTAAAAAATTTTAAAATTTTTTCACAAAAATAACATAATTTTAAGTTGAACTGGTTTGATCCAATTTTAGTTTTGAGTAATTTTTTTGGATTTGACTTTTTTTCCAATCTTGACTGATTTTTAATAAGATGATTTTTAATATTGAATCGAACTGAATTACGAATTGATTTTCAATTTTATCAGTTCAATCGACCGATTGATCCGATCTAATTCTGAAAACCATATATATAAATGGACAAGTATTCACTCTTTTCTTAACTTTCAATTAAAACTTATCTAAATGAAAAATAAATTATATAAACACATATATTTATTATTATGGATTATCTTTAACTATCGACATCCATCATTGATCATCATAGATTAGCGATATTAGCCAGTAATTGATGGAACCTATCAAAATTTTTATTTTTAATGTATTAAATAATAAATAGTATAAATATAAAATATTTATAGTTGAAATTTCGTTATAATCTTAAAAATCAAAGACAGTTGATATTTTCTATATTATATTCCAAATATCCGAAAATATGTTCCTCATAAAATATTTTTTTAAAATATATTTTCTTTAGAAAATATTTTTCTCAGACAAATAATTTTTCACGAAACAAATGAAGCCTAAAAGAAAGAAAATATTATCTACAATATTTTTGAAGGGAATTTAAGTTGTGAAAAAGAATAATGATTTTCAAATAGTGATTTTTTTCGTGAATGGTAAGATGAATTTTAATGTGTTATAATAAATAAGTTTCTATGCATTTTTCGTTATAAAGGCGAAAGAAGGAATTCACGATTATCAACAATGTTTGCCTATGCTCTCCTAACCTAAAGATCGGAATTTGATTTTAGTATTATTTTACAGCTTTTTTTTTTTAATGTTTTCAATTCCCTTTGAACTAATATTGAGTATAGTTTTATTACGTTTTTAGTTATAAATCCAACCTTTATATTTGATATCAACTCTTTATTTATATTTAAAGCTTTCAATCTATAAATTTTGATTTGTTGAAACTTGAATCTGCTACTTTTATTGGTTTGAGACTAATTTGATTGGTTTCATGGTGAGTGAGGTGGCATTATTAATTGTAGTCTATAGCGAAAATGTTGCTTGGGCTTGTTCTTTGTTAAAAATTTAAGAATTTGAGTTTCCCTTATATCGATAGTCTCAAACACTTAATTTTATTTTATTTGCAATTTGAGTTGAGATTTTTTATTATTCATCGAGATAGTTTCATCTAAAATTTTTGATAAATAATAATTTGAGAAGTGTTTAAGATTTTTGATTTTTATCTTTAAGTTGGACTATGATTTCTACAATTTTGTTATGATTTTTATGACTGCCACTTTAATAAGCAACGAGCATGTTTGGTATTACTATTGAAAAAATCTAATTTTGAGACAAAAAAAATATAAAAGATTCTTTTTCCTAATTAATTATAATTTTTTCAATGTAAATTTTATGAGTAAAAAATTTTATTTTTAAAAAGTTTATCTTTAAAACTTTTATTAATAACAATTTTTTCAATTGTAAAACTTATATCCAAAAAATCTAAAATTAGATATAAAAAAAAGAATCTCTTGCATTTTTGTCTCAAAATCATATTTTTTCAATAGTAATGCCAAACATGCTCTAAGTGAGTGTTTGATATAGCTGATAGATACTGTGAATAGAGTTTTTATTCAACAGCTAATAAATAATTGTTTAGTAAACCATACAAAACAGTAGTTAATATTAAATATAACTCAAATTAACTGCAGTTTTTATCAACGCTTATTTTGAATTTTTTCCAAACATCTTCAATTATAATCAAAGAAAAGTTAAAATTATCTTTATTGTATTATTATTCTTAAAGTTCTATCATTCAAATACTAATTATAAATTATAATATTTTAATTATTTATATAAAATATAATTTATTTTAAATTATTATATATAATTTTTATAGAAAAGTATGTGTAGGATATTCTAATTATTAAAAATATATTGACATATACTAGTTAATATTAACAAGACGTAATTATTAATATTTTATAAATATAAATTAATAATTATAACATTCTAAGTTTTGAAATTATACTTTACAAATATATGTAAAAAATATATTATTTTATTAAATTTTAATTTATTTAATTTAATATATAAAATATTAACAATATACTCTTATTAATCATTATATGAATTAACACCAACTGTTAGACATAATTTACTGAATATTTAACATATATATTAGAAATTAACAATGAACAAAATTCATTGCTAAAAGAATAATAAGTCAATGAGAAAAAGAGAAAAGGAAAGAAAAATTTTAACAGTAGCAACGAACAATTCCATTACTAAGCTAGTATTTATGTAGAATAACATATGAATAAAATTTAAAATTAGCAATGAATTTTATTTTTCATATTAAATTCAATAAATATAAAATAAAAGATATTAGAGTTAACGATGGATAATAAATCCATCATTAATTAGTGATGAACAATGAATCCGATGATAATTAGAGATGAATTTTATAATTCACCAATAAAGTCAACATATATTAAAATATTTTTATTGAATATAATGAGAAAATTTGAAATTCATCTCTAATTAGCAATGAAATTTTAAATCTATCGCTAATTTGTCAAAGACAATAAATACATTAATGATTAGAGATGAATTTTATGATCAATTGCTGAATTCAACATATAATTAAAAAGTTTTATTGAATTTAATGATGAAATTTGGAATCAGTCATTAATTCACAATGAATTTATTGTTTGTCGCTAATTCGAGACTAAAATTAGCGTCATTTTTTATGATGAAATAGTGATGAAATTTGGCTATCACCAAATTTTTATCATTATTCTATTACTAAATCACAATAATTTTATAATACAAATTCCATCACCATTCCATCTTAATTCTATCTTTATTTAGCGATAGAAGATATATATCGCAAAAATTCATTGCTATTCTATTGATTTCTTGTAGTATAATAACATACTAATAACTATAAGTAACTAGATTTTTTTGAATAGTTAATTTTCTTTTCCTTATATATAATACTCTAATCCAATGAAATAGTCAAAGAAAATGTTTTTTCTCAAATTTTCTCAATATATATGGTATTAGAGCATTATCTTTTAATAATACTCTAATCCAATGAAATAGTCAAAGAAAATGTTTTTTCTCAAATTTTCTCAATATATATGATATTAGAGCATTATCTTTTCTGCTTTCCATTTTCGTTTTCTTGAGAAATAAATAATAAATTATTCTCTTTTTTTCTCAGATCAATTTTATTCTATCATCTATGGTCTTAACTACTGTAATTGTTGCTAGATCACCTGAAAGAATTCTACAAGTCTATATTACTTGCATGCCAATTAGAATCCTTCTCTGGTGCTAGTTACACCAGTACTATTTGGCTCAAATTATCATTCTTGGTTTAGGTCTTTTACTCTCAACGAATAAACTCCAGTTTGTGGATATACTATACCAGTCCCAACATGCACAAATCCTTCTTATTCTGTTTGGCAAATTTGTGATACCATGGTTTTATCCTAATTAGTACACTCCTTATCTTCTTCTATTGCTCAAAGCATTGGCTTCACAATGCAGTTGATGTTTGGAAAGATCTTAAAGATCGATTTGCATAAGGTGATTCACTTCATATTTTTTATCTTCAACAAAAGACAGTTTTCAATAAGTTCAATTATCAGTTATAGACTCATCTAGAAATTCTGTAGGATGAATTAACTAATTTTGGGCCTATCATGCGTCGTTCTTGTAATCATGCTTATGGAGCTATAACTACAGTTCAAGGCTGTCAATAATTTGATTATGTTATTAAATTTCTAAAAGAACTTAATAAGAATTTTATTACTATGAGGTCTCAAATCATGTTAATTGAATCACTTCCTCCCATTAACAAAGTTTTTGCTCTAGTTATTCTATATGAAAGGCAATTATTAATTCTTAAAGGTAGTCCATCCATAACTGAGTATTCTTTTTGCCATCAAGGTCTAATAATTTTCACTCTTCCACTAGCAACTCTATAAACCAATATTCTCAGACCAACCAGAATCATCAATGCAAAAGGCTTATAAATTACACTAGTCAACAACTATACAACAAGAAAAGCAAAAAATATCGACAGACTTTACCGACGGAATAAAGTCCATTGGTAAATACCGTCAAATCAATGATAAAAATACCAGAAAAATACATTAAATAACATAGTGACCAAATACTGAGGAAATATCATTGATAAGTTGCTGATGGAATAAATCCATCGATAAATTGTGACACCACCTTTTGGCGCCACAATTTAACGACGAAATCATCGACAGAGGGAGATGAAAAGGTTGGTAGAAAGTAAGATGTCAGAATGTTTGTCAACATTCCATCAATAATTTAGAAAACAAATAGCAATATAATACTAACGTAATGCCGACGAATTTTTTAGGTGACATGTTTGAGTCTTAGGTAATTCATTGATAATATAAAACACCCATAAACGTTTTCTTTTCCTTCTTTCTTCTTTCTCTTCCCTTCTCCTCCCCTTCCTTCTTCCTCTGCTTGTCTCTCCGGTTGCCTCCTTCTCCTTCCGACTCTGCTCTTTCTCTCTCTCTCTCTCTCTCTCTAGCACCTGCTACTGCTGAATCACCGACCCCCACCTCCACCTGTTGTTGTCTCCACAGCCACTAGGAATTGCCACTACTGCCAAAGCAAGCCCTTGTCGCCCCTTCTTCCCTAGTTAATATTTTTTATGTATATTTTATGTTTTTTTATTGAAATTGTTATAGGAAAAAATGTGAATATTTAGTTTTAGCATTTAAAATCTGTGATGTTGTATAATTGAGATATTGTAGCATTTCAGATATTGTAAATATAGTATAATTACTGTGTAATATAAATTTTATTTTGTATGAATTTATGAGATATTAAAATTTTTGATATTGTATGTGAGAAATGTTGTATGTTGTATAATCTGTAATATTAAATTTCTGAGATAATGTATGTGAATCTATAAATTGATTATTGTGAACGAATATTGAAAATTTGGTAGGTTAGTTTAGGTAAATTATATAATTTATTGTGTAAATTTAATAGAAATTGTAGTGTTAAATGTGTAAATTTAGTAATTTAATATATGTAAAAAATTTAGTTATTTAAGTGTAAATTTAATAAGTTAATGAAATTTATTAATTTATGTGTAATTTAATTAAATTTGAGAAATTGTAATATTTAATGTTTAATTAATATAATTAAATTAAAACTTAGAAATTTAAATGTACTGAAATGTATGTGTAATTTAATTATATATATAGTAATTTAAATCATATTTAATCAAATTTCAATATAATTTAATCAAATTTTAGAAATTATGAAAATTTTATAAATTGTAGCAATATTTAATGATTAATTTTAATGTAACTTAATAAAAATTTATAAAGTTATGTATAATGAAACTAAATTTTGGAAATTTTAATAAAAGTTAGTAATTTAACTGTGAGTTTTTAAAATTTTAGAAATTTCAATTAAATTTGAGTAAGTTAATTAAATTTGTGAAATTTTAGGAATTTTAGTGACATTTAATGTGTATTCAAGTGTAATTTAATTAAATTTTAGAAATTTAAGTGTAATAAAATTAAATTTTGCTAATTTGTAATTAAATGTAGAAATGTAATGTATTTTGAGAAATTTTTAATTAAATTTTCACAATTTAATTGTAAATTAATTTAATTTGAAAAATTATTGGAATTTTAATAAATTTTAGTAAGTAATTGTAATTTAGTTTAATTTATGAAATATTAGAAATTATAAATTCATTAAAGTTAATAAGTTAAGTGTCTTTAATTTCTAAAATTTGTGTAATTGAATTAAATTATAGAAATTGTATAAATTTATTGATATTTATCATTTATAATTTTTTGTTTGCATTTTGTGCTTAAGTTGAAATATACTTTCGTGTAGTTTGAGATATTTGCTTCAGGAGATAAAAAAATATATTTTTCATTAAATAACTAGTATGTTTAAGAATATTTGTATGTGTATATCTTTGTGTGTAATAAATTTTAAAACACAAAATATCAAAAAAATCAAAAAATATAAATTGCCTTAAATTTTAAAATACAAAATATCAAAAAATATAAATTTTAAAATTGACATCGCTGATAATTTTTTCGTCTATTCAGAGGATGCAACAACTAATTAGTTTTATAGTTTATTTGTTTCAAATATTGACATTTTTATGTGTGTATGTATATATATATATATATATATACATATATGTGTGTGTGTGTGTGTGTGTGTGTGTGTTTGTGTGTGTTTCTTTTTTTGATATTAGTGTGTGTTTCTTTTTTGATATTATTTAAATTTATTTTAATTTTTTTATAAAATTATAAAATTAATATAATAAATAGTGTAAAATATTAATAGTATCAAATTAATATTATAAATATTCAAAGTATTAATATTAAATATTTAAATATTAATATTAATAGTTAAATTAGTATCAAATTATTATTAAAAATATTAATAGTAATATAATAAATATTACAAATATTAATATCATATATAGTATAAAATATTATAATATTTAAAAAACCTTTGAAAACTTGCCAACAGATGGCTAAAAAATGAAATACATACCAATGGATTACCGACAAAACTTTTAAAAGAATATAATATATGTATTTAATTCACTGACGACTTACCGACAAATTAGTGAGGTATTTACCGACATAAATTTCATCGATAATTTAGTCATATTTTTGTGCTTAACTACTGACCGATATTCCATCAATAAATCCATAGTTAATTTTGCTGACAGATGCAATTTTCGTTAGTATTTATTTGCTGACTAATACTTTGTTGATAGAATCGTACAGTCAACGTTTTATCGATAAACTTATATTTCCGATGGAATTGTGGCGTTAACCAGTGGAATTTTCCGTCGGTATTTAATATATTTCTTGTAGTATAATTTGTACATGCTGTGGATATATAAGGCACATTGTAGATAGGTGCTATAAGAAGCATAGTTAGTTTTAAGACCAATAAGCCAAATAGTTATGCCAATCTAATTAAGAGTTACACTACTTCTATTGCTGATATTGAGAATCTTTTTTTTCTTTTGTAATCCTGTGAATCATCATGAACAATTAGCATCCGCAACTACTGCTAACAGTTCACTTACTTTTACAAAAGAAAAATATCATCAGTTGATGCAACTTCTTCCATCCTCTTCAAATTCCACTATCTTCTTGTACACCAAGTACAACCGTTGCTACATATGTTACAAATCTCACAAATCAAAATTTATGATATGTATTTGTTTACAGTTGGTAGATCTAGAATATATAAATCTATTTGGATTATGGATATTGGTGTAACAAACTACATCACATGCTCTCTTAATCAAATTTCATCTTATAAAGGAGTGTGAGATTACTATGTGGAAGTAACAAATAACCAAACTATCCCTGTGACCTATTTAAGTAATTTTCATCTCAATAAATATCTTTTTCTTCCACATATTCTATATATACCTCAGTTTGCTTTTGGTTTAATTGTATGATCCAGTACATAGCATCATAGAAGATAATTGGATCAGCTAGATAAGAAGAAGGTCTCTATCAGTTGGTCAGTCTACTGCTCATAATCATGTTCTTCATTACAGTGTTGTTAACACATGTTCTACTGATCATGTCTTTGGCCTTGCCACTTTAGATTAGGTCATAATTCTTAGAATTCAAGAGCTTCATAAAACAAATTCAAACATATCTGTTCAAAATAATATTGTAAGTGACATTTGCCATTTAGCAATATAAAAGAAATTACTCCTTTTTATTAGTCATTTGATATCAAATGTTTGTTTTGATTTTATTCATATGAATGTTCAAAGTCTGACTTTTGCTTTTATCTATGGTCATAAGTATTTCCTCACTATGGTAGATTACCACAATAGGTTTATATGGGTCTTTCTCATGAAAAATAAATTTGAGGTAAGAATTTTAGTTTAAAATTTATGTTCCATCATTCATACGCAATTCAAATTTAAAATCAAGTACATTAGAATAGATAATGGTTAAGAGTTTAACATCCTAGATTTCTGTGATCACAATGTCATACTTCACCAAATTAGTTGTGTTAAGACACTATAACAAAATTGTATTTTCGAGCATAAATATCAATATATTCTCAATGTTAATAGAGCTTTGAAATTTCTGAGTAACCTTTTCATGGGTTTTTTAGAGCGAATATATTCGCTCATGTAGTTTATCTTATTAATAGAATGCCTTTTGAAATTCAACTATATAGAAGACCTAATTTTTCTATGCTCAAAGTCTTTGGATGTCTCTATTTTGCTTCTAATTTAGAACAAAATAGAACCAAGTTTGATCCAACTACATATAAACGCCTCTTTCTTGGATTCAAACATAGAACAAAAGGGTACAAACTCTATGATCTTCATGCTTATAAATTATTTGTTTCTAGAAATGTTTGGTTCCATGAATCAATTTTTTCATTTCCAAATTCAATGTCACATCCTTCCAACACTTCTGTTTTACCATTACCATGTGACTTGTCTTTTGAAATTGATAATATTCATTTTAATTCTATGTGCTTCTAATTCCAGCATTGATATTTATGAAATCCTATCATAAACTTCTTCTCATTCTTGTATCACTAATTTCATTCATACTTGATTACTAACAGCTAGAAAGTATATTCCAAAAAGATATGGCCCTTATTATTTGCCAAGATTACCATCGTCAATTGAGTCAATTCTTACTTGCTTCCAATTAGCCTTTTGTGATTACTACTAGATCATCATTGTCAGGTTACACATTATACCTTACCATCCATTCTTTCTTACAATACCAGTTCTCCAACTCATAAAGCACTTGCCGTATCCATTTCTACACATATTGAACCTAAGACCTACTAGCAAGCCATGCAATCTCTTGAGTGGCAAGTAGCAATGCAGGCTCAGCTACAAGCTCTTGAATATAATATACTTAAGAATTTTTAGGATTACCACTGGGAAAGCAACCAATTGATTATAAGTGGGTATACAATTGATTGAGAAGTATAAGGCTAAACTACTGGCTAAGGTATACACTCAGCACGAAGGAGTAGATTATATAGTCACCTTTTCTTCCATGGCTAAAATGGCTACCATATGTACTCCTTTTATAGTTGTTACAATCTAAGTTTGGTATCTGGAACAACTTGATGTCAATGATGCTTTTCTTTATGGATGTTCAGAATCTTTACGCTCTAGCTTGCTGACTTCCTAAACAAAGACTACCATTCTTCTCATTTTCATCATCTCCTCTCCAAACTGGGTGTTCAAAATCTTTACACTCTAGCTTGAGGGGCTATTGCAGCTGATATAATCAATTACAGATGAGAACACTATAACAGCAAAAGGTTTTAGGATTCTCTATGAGCTTTTGGATCATTCTTGGTTCTTTATATCCTACCAAGCCCCAATTCTCATGGCTATATGAAGCTTGGCGGGAAACAAAATGACAATAATCAAAACTAACTTATAGTTTTTTTTTTTTGGGGTAAAAATTGATTATAAAGTATCCAATAACATAGTGACAATAGTAATTAGTAAGATTCTTTTTGCTTGACAATTATTATTCTTTCCTTTTATAAAAGCTACTCTAATTCGATGAAAGAGACAGAGAAATCATTTGTTTTTTTTTCCCCTCAAATTCTTAATTCTCAATAAATTGCATCAAAGTTTATCGATTATTATATATCTAATTAATAATTCGTTCTAAGTTTAAGTTACTATTTAGTTATTCACTAGAAAAATAATATATTTTCTTTCAAGTCAATAATATATCATGTTGTTATTTTATCCCTCAATTTTCAAAAGATTTACTTGTCATAAATTTTCTAATATATATGTATAATTATTTATTTTATTTATATGATATGTTACCACAAAGTTCATTAGTTTTTAATAACTTATCGTTTCCATGGACATTACATTTAAAAATTAACATAATGCTATTTAACAAGTTTATTTTAGGCAACAATATAAAATTTAATTCAATTAAAATGTTTTGAAAAATTGAAACTACCACATCTCGCACGTATACCTAGTTATTAATTAATATGATAAACTAATTTAGACTAATTATTACATTTTTGCAAAAATCAATTAAAATTTTAACATAAATTATTTAAGAAAATTATATAAAAAGGAAGAATATTAATTTAGTGGATAAAGACATAAGAATTTTTTTAGCATATAATAACCTATAATTTTCTTATGACTTTATCAACTTTTGCGGTGAAAGTAACTAGTCTTTCGAAGCCATTAATGCTAATAAATGAAACATAATATTTTAAATCTATAATACATCACTTCAGAAGTTGATGTGTAATTTAAATATAGTATTGGTACTTAATATATCTTTCTAAAAAATGTGATAAATAAATACTAAAACTCAAGTTATAAAAATATTTTTAAAAGAAAAACTCTAGTTGTTGTTTATAGGGATCTTTCTTTGATTTTTCCTTCTGCTATCGTTGACGATTTTTTTTTGTTGATGGTAGTCAGCTCTATCTCTTTACTCTCTCTTATTTCTTTCTTTTTCATCTTGTAGTTTTTTCCAATCATGATAAATAATCCAATCATATTTTCACTTTATTTGCATGAATTGGTCAAATTTTATAAATTTCGATAATAAAATCTCTTATATTTTTTTAATAGTGAATTTAAGAAAAACAGATAACAAATTAAAAATGTATGAAAGAAGATCCTATGATCGTTAAGATTTCATTATTCAGAGATAAATCAAGATTTTTCAACAATGAATAAATATGAAATTTTTTTTGTAGAAAATCTATTTAAGGCCTTATGTTAGATTTATTTTTATTAGTTGTTTATTAATTTTATTGATGAAATATTATAAGTCTTTTATTTTGTTTTTCTTAAAAGGAGTTTGCATGTCCTTTATAGGAGTATGTTTTTCTTTTGTTATAAGAGTTAAGACAAGTTTGAATTTGATATTCAAAAGAACAGATTCGTTTAAAAAATCATAAAATGACAATAAAGTCGATTTGAGATTCAATATAACCACCGAATGAAATGTGTTTCTTGTCGATATGCCAATCGCAACCATCAAGGCGCTGGTTACAATCATTCCGTCAATATGATCAGTGAAATTCAGAGGAAAATCTTATCTTTATAACACAATTTGTATGTATTTTTTGAATATAATCAAATTTATTTGTCTATTACAAATTATATTTATTAATGAAAAATTATTTTATTTCAAAAAAAATATTGTTAAAAATTAATTTCCTAACAAGAAGCATTTCATACAAAATAAGGCCAAAGAAATATATTCGTTTTGACTACTCAATATTTCTCGGCAAGAAATAACCTGTAATTGAATGCTTTATGCCAAACTTAGTCAACTCCATGAGATTAATAGCAAATGAAATTTTGTTAGACTTTATTTATTTCTAGAGAAATAATTTATTTGAAAAAAATATTTTTTTAAGGAAAATATTTTCTGAGTAAAATATTTTTTTAGTGTTTGAAACACATTATAAAAAAATATTATTTTTTTATTTATAAAATTATAACTAAATTTAGATCATAAATATTTTTTATTTATACTATTTATTATTTAACATAAAAAATATATTAAAAATGAAATTTTTTTATAGATCTCATCTACTACCGCTGACCACTGCTAGTTGAAGAAGATTGGTGATAAGTGTCTGTAGTCAATGATAACCAATAATAATAAATACATATATTTATCTGATTTATTTTTTATTTGGATGATTTTTTTAAAGTCTGAAAAATAACTTTTCATTTTCAAAACAAAAATAATTTTCATGAAAAATGACTTAGTTTTTAATAGAAAAATATTTTTTGTTTACTAATTTTTCTTAATGCACCAAACAGAGGGAAACGCAAAAAATATTTTCCACAAAACAAATGGATCTTTAGATATCATCTATTTATTTTATGAATAAAAATATTTTTATTATTTTAAAAAATAACAAATAAAAATTCATTATATTTAATTAGCTAACTTAGTTTTTAACTTGATTTAAATGCCTCAGACACAAATTAGCCCCCTAACTATATCTTGAAAGTCAAATCAGTCCCTCAATTTTGATTAGAGTCAAATAAACACTTTGACGGATCAAATTTTCATTATTTTCACTCCAATTAAAACAATTGTTAATATCTCCATCAGATTAATTGTTTTTAGACGTATTGGGACCACAAATAACTGATATTTCAACAAACCATATTCCACATGTTGTACCCACTTTCTTTTTTTTTTTTTCCTTAAAAATTAAAATAAAAATATCAATTAATTAATATTTAAATCATTTCAATTTGTTAAGTATATCAAAATCTTCGATTTTTATTGATGGATTGTAAACTTTGTTAAAAAGAATATTCTTTCTTGAGAATCTCATTTGAGATTAGTTTATACAAATTCAAAATGCAATTTAAATTAAATCACTTTAAAATTGAAATTTCATTAAAAATTTAGACAAATTATTTCTTAAATAATTTAATTAATTTATTTTAGAATTATGATCCTTATTAATATTTGAATTGCAATCATGATCGCATAAAAAAATATTATGTTTTTACTTCACTAAAATTTAAGAGTCTAAACTGTCAAATTATAAAAAGCATCTTAGATTCTTATATTAGTCACAACCAACTATTAATAATTGTTATTCTTTTCATTGCATTATTCATCGGCACCATCAAATACAACTATACATCAAGGATATTTATCTTAAAATTATGTGAGATCTACTTTACACCTTCTCAAGTGGACTATATATTTGTAAATATAAGAGAACTACTTTCAAACATTCTAGATGCATGAAATAATTTCCTCAAAAATATATTAGCAATCACTTTCAATTGGACTCAAATAATGAAATTCAATCAGTCTAAGAGATAGATCGACCCTAATGAAAATCGAGGGACTAATTTGACTTATGAGACAAAACCAAGGGTTGCAATTATACCTAAAGCCTAAATGCCTCTTACATCCCCAGTTTGCCACGGATAAAGGAGTTGTTTATATAGGGATGTATGCATTTAGCTAATAAAATTGCACGTGAAACAAAAGGTAAGGGTGAAACAGGAGAATGAGTTATAAAAATATTCTACAATAAGGCATGATTTTTTTATATATAAGCCAATATTGAGAATGAGTTATAAAAATATTCTACAATAAGGCATGATTTTTTTATATATAAGGCAATATTTGGATTTTTTTAATTAATATAATTAAATATAAAATTAATTTTTACTGTAATTAGAATAATACTTTTATTTTTAAAATTATTTAGATATAATTTTTTACTAAATAATATAAAAAATTATTTTTTAGTAATAAAATTAATCTATAATTTCTAGAAATAGTAAAAACTAAATTTGAATTTTCAAAAAATTTGAGAAAAAATAAGAATCAATCAAATTCTTTTCATTCTAAAAAATTTTTCATACTTCTTTTAATTCAAAAATAAAATATTTAATAACTAAATATTTTATGTCTAAATAGAATAATTTTAAATTTAGTTTAGATTTAACACATACTTAATTTTTTCTAGGTTATTTAGGTTTAAATTTGTATTAAATAATATAAAACATTAATTTTATATTTTTAATAAAAGTAGTTTATAATTTAAAATAGAAAAATTAATTTTAAAAATTTTAATAAATTTAGAAAAGAAATAAAATCCATCAAATTTTCTAGTTTAAAGTTTTCACTTTTTTCTTCGATCTAAATAATATAACATTTATTCTAATGGATTAAAAATTAAAATATAATTTTATTCTTTTTATTTATCAAATACTTAATATCAAATCATTTTTGATATATTTATCATGTTAAATATTATTTATTGATTAAAATATATTTTTATTTACAAATAAAAGATTGATATTATTTTTTGAAAAATCCAATGTCTTTATTTTTTGAAAAATGTGAAAACAACTATAATAAGTTACAAAAATGAATTATTTTATATTATTACAATATTATTTAGATATACAAAGTGATTATATATTTAATACAAATTTAATTTTTTAATATTATTGTCTTCTTATTATTTTAACGTGTAAGGATTTTAAGATTCTATCTAAATCAATTTATTTATATTGAATCTAATTGAAGAATAGAATTCTAACAATTTCTTTAGTTTAAAAATTAAAATCTAAATATGAAATTTATTGGTTTAACAATATAGTAATAAGAAGAAGAATTCAAAATTTCAGAATTCATGTTCTTTCAAATATTTTCCGTATATAATAAAAGAAAAACTCTGAATTAAAAAAAAAAAAAAAAACCACTTATTCAAAAATGGGAAGGAAGTCCCCAACTAAATAGAAAAACCGTAAACATGGAAAGTCAAACTCATTGATCCAAAACTCTGTGAAAGATGAAACGACGAAAAAGCCCTTGTCATCTAAAGAATATTCCATCCAGGTCCAGTTCACACTAGTAGTCAGCAGCTCGCTTAACCAGCCAGACACAGAAAGCTCAGCTCATCAAGAGAGAGAAAACAGAGGAAAGAAGGAAAGCCACCATTTATGACCATTTTA
Source organism: Omphalea diandra (assembly GCA_949677035.1). Classification (NCBI taxonomy): domain Eukaryota; kingdom Viridiplantae; phylum Streptophyta; class Magnoliopsida; order Malpighiales; family Euphorbiaceae; genus Omphalea; species Omphalea diandra. The sequence goes on from CATIWR010080560.1 coordinate 27,435, forward strand.
CATGTTGTTAAAATAATATGATATAAACTGTACCATACATACATATATACAGAGCCCATGATCATGATGACGCGTAATCCATAAGCCATTTACCTTCTTCATACTCACTCACACACGCCCATCATTCAAACCCTAGATCTTATTATAGTCTTTTTTCTCTTCTTTGTTATCTTTTCTTGTCTTGTTCTTTCTTGGTTGATATTATTACTGTTGAACACTACACAAAACACTCTTTCTTTCTTTCTCCCTTTTTTCTTTCTAGTCTTTCTTTAGATCTCTACACAATTCACCTTTTTAGTTACCTGCAATTGCCCATTACCGGAACTTGATGATTATGTTAATGTTATAGGTGTGGACTTTCCTGGATCGGTTCAATACGAAATACCCACTTCTTAATATGCCTTAATTTGCATGAATTTAGTGCCATTTATTACTGAATTTTGTTGGGTTTATCTCGTTATTATCTAAAGTTTATTCCTTTTTGGTGATTGAATTTGGGATCCGCTTTAATTGATTTAGATTTTGGTGGGTTTGTTTGGTAATTAGTGATGTATCTGATTGGATTAGATCTGGGGTTTTGATTGTCATGCTTTATATGTTATAGTTTTGGATTTTTAGTTATTGAGATAGAAAATGGCAATGCCACCGGGAAATGTGGTTATGTCGGATAAAATGCAGTTTCCTGCTGGTGGCGGCGGTGGCGCTGGTGGGGTAGTTGGAAATGAGATCCACCAGCAGCAGCAGCACCATCGCCATCAGTGGTTCCCCGTGGATGAGCGGGATGGGTTTATCTCATGGCTGAGGGGGGAGTTTGCTGCGGCAAATGCTATCATTGACGGCCTCTGCTACCACCTGCGCGCAGTTGGGGAACCCGGTGACTATGACTTGGTTATAGGGTGTATACAGCAGAGGAGGTGCAATTGGAACCCTGTATTGCATATGCAGCAGTATTTCTCGGTTGGGGAGGTGATCCTTTCATTGCAACAGGTGGCATTAAGGAAGCAACAGCAGAGGTATTACTATGATCAGGCCAAAGTCGGGGGAAAGGAGTTTAAGAGATTTTCAAGTGCAGGGTTGAACAAAGGACAAAGGGTTGCTGGTGATGCAGTAAAAGAATTGAACAATTCTAGTGTAGAGAATAATAGTGTTGACGGGAATTCTTCAGGGACGGGAGCGAGTGAGAAATTTGAGGACATCAAACCAAGTGGTGATGGGGAGATATTGGAGGATAAGGGTCTTGCATTTGTTGATGATAAGAAAGGTAACTAGCGGGATTCCAATTTAGTATGTGAATCTTGATTTTGTTATGCTCTGATGAATGTTAGACTACTGCTAGAAGATTGATATGCTGTGGATTAGTTTATTATCTTGAAGTATTTATTGTAAGTTATGAAAAGTATTTCATTTTCTTATTATCGAATAGGAAACACTCATGTTGTTCATCTAGCAATTTCCATATGTGATTGCATCTTACAAGGGTATATCAATGAAACAAGGAAGGCGCTTTTGAATTTAACTTTCTTGAGGATGCCAATTAGGAAACTGATTTATTACCTGGGATTTTTCTGTTTAGATTGTCTCTACCTTTCCAATTATAGATTTAAAATGCATCCATCATCATCATCATTTTCTTCTTCTTCTAATTTCTTTTCCTAGAAATGTTTTCTCCTTCCTCAGTTTGTATCAACCAGATGACCCTCTTATTGATCGGAGTTTCTTTCTCCTAGGAATTTGATCCCAAGTGCTTTGCTTTTTATGCGATTTAGGTTTATTAATTCAGAGATGGTGAAGTCATTCACCTCTTGTGGCTCGTTGAAGTTTTTCTGTGTCTTAATATGATAATTCATATTGTTCTTGGTTACATTGCCAAAAGTTTGTGCACCTTATCTGTGGAGAAAGACAAATCTTTTTGGTTGAAGACTGTGTATTCTAAATTTAAATAGGGTGATTTTGATTTGATTTTTGTTCTATTTTGCTCATCTGATGAAAACATTATAGAATCTGCCTCGTTACCATCATACAGAATGAAATATTTTTAAAATTATGAACAGTACATGAGGAATTGAAACTAAATCTTCTATTTAAGAATTGTTTCCAGGATACATTGACATTCCTTTCTTTCCTTAAAGTTGTCGCGGATGCTGTCGCAAAACCCCATGTAGATAACCACTTGAGGAGTTCCAGAAATTCAGATGGAACCTTGTCTAGGAATTTAGAATCCGAGCCTGAAGCTGTGGATGAGCAATTCCTTCCTAAAGGTTGCACACTGTCTTTTAAATCCATTTATTTTTTATTTTCTCTTTTGAAATTGCATGTGCAGTTGCATTGTTATTGGGAGACTGCTGTTTTTCTTTTGAATGCTCCCTCTGAACCATAATAATAGTCCAATTTGACTTTGGCAAAAAGACCAAGGAAGTTATCAAAAAGAAGTGTTTTATTTTGTTTTAGTAATTTTGCGCTTGGGAAAGTTAGTTTTTGTGTCCCAACAATGCTAATCTAAATTAGAAAGATGCATTATTGATAAAAACAATTTTTTTGCTTTATTGCTTTTATACTTAAACAAAAAGGGAAAGTAGAAATGTTTTTGGGATGTCTCAATTTAATTATGTGGACTATTATTATGGGTCAGAGGGATTATATGTTTTACAGTTGTAATTGTTCTTAGAATTTATCTTGCATATCAAGGCATGATGTATGTATTATTATGTTTTTCTGTTATTTGGCATTGAGACATCTTAAAATATTCTACCAGAGAATGATGTGCATTCTGGTCAGAATCAGAGTGTGAAGCAGAATCTTACTGTCACTCCAAAAACATTTGTCGGTACAGAGATGGTTGATGGAAAAACGGTAACACTTCTATGGGCATTTGTTTGTATGAAGTCCTGATTGAATTCATACCTTCTCTCGGATTATTATATCAATTTCTCTTGTTTATTCTACTTCTAAGATGTGCTTATCTTTGCTCCAGGTCAATGTGGTTGATGGACTCAAATTGTATGAACAATTGCTTGATGATGGGGAAGTCTCAAAGCTTGTTTCATTGGTTAATGATTTGAGGGCTGCAGGCAAAAGAGGACAATTTCAAGGCAAGTTTGTTTTTGCTCTATGAGTCATTTTGCCATGCAAATATGAGTGTTGCTTTCTTGTATTGACGCTAGAAGTTCATATAATGTAACAGTCCTGTAAAAAAAGTTCTGTAACTGAAGTAATAAATACAATAACCAAAAAATGGTAGCTGATTTTTACTCTGTCTACAAAATTTTAATATCACCTGAATGCCACTACGTGTTGTTAATGTCTGTTCAGTTACATCTAAAAATAGGGTATGCTATTTTTGCTTTGTTAACCTACTATGTTTTTTTAAATGAAACACGCTATTGTAGAATGGTAGGGATAAAATATTTCTAGTGTTAGTTCTTAGATGTTTCCATACTGTCAATGATACAAATCTAGCATTGATGGTTTCTTCATGATTTGTCCCAGTGTGAACCTCATTTTGGGCCGTGGATGGTGGTTTGGGTGGAGACACTTAATTTTTACTTATCTCTGTGTCTTCAATGTGTTAACTTGGCTTGTTGAGTTGCACTGCATTTAGAAATGGAAAATATTTGTACACTGTGCATGCTTTTTAGCATTTAGGGAATCTTATGTACAAGACTCATGTGCTTGGAAACAAATTATTACAATGAAGTGTGTAAACATGCATAAAACTGGCTATCCTTTATTTTTGTATCTATGGATCCCTTAGTTTTAGTGCAAGTGAAGGGATCACTTTTAGAAGTTGTTTGGTTGCTGGAATTTAATATTTCTATTCAGAATCACTTTCTTAGGAAAATAACTTTTTGGGTAAGTAATTCTAGGAATATAAGATTTTGGTGTTTGGTTGAATATAATTTTTTTTGAGAAATTCAAACTTAATATTTTTAATTTATACATAAGATATTTCAAAGAAATTAACATAAATTATTATCATACCCCTAATGTGTTTACATAATATAATTTATAATTAAATTAATATAAAATATAAATAATATAATAATATTATTAAATATTATAATATATTTAATAAATAATATTCAATAATACTAAATAATTATGCTTTTATCTTAAAAAAATACTTAATAACTATAACATATTAATAATTCGAAATATATAGTATATGATAATAAATATTTAAGAAAATCTAAAAATAATTTGATTACTCAATGAACTAATAAGAAATTATAGTTTTTTTATTGTTCAATAATTATTTTAATTAAAATTAAAAAATCATTTATATTTTTAGTTTTGATTAAAATTGTTTTATACAAATATATAAGTTTTAGTTTAGCAAATAAAAATATATGCAAAGTTATATATTACATTAATGAATGACATATTTGTCAATATATAATTATATAATTTTTAATACTTATGAGAAGGTAATTTTTTCGCCTTTTGAGACGAGAAAGTACTTCTCCATGTAGATGATGTAGATGAGAAAGTAAGGGTAGGGCCCACAGATCCAAGAATGTAACTTTCCCAAAGATACAACTTTTTCAAGGTAAACCAAACACCGAAATTTAACATTCCTGAACTGTTTTCCCTTTAGATTCTGCAAACCAAACGCCCCTTTAGTTCATTTGGAAATGTGGTGAGTGTGTTGGATCCATAGTAGCATCATCAGCCAGTTCACATTCGCACTTCACAACCATATTATGGCTTATATAGCATGTATCTGTCTATTTATGTTTGTAGTTATCCATGTATGTGTGTTTGTAATAATCAGGAAGGTTCTTTTCTCTTTTTGGTTTTCCTAGTTCTACCTTTTTTTTTTTCAAAAATAAAAAAGGATTAAATATAGGTACAAAAATATTGCGGGCTATTGCTTTTGTTGAAAATGCTGACAAACATATTTTTTGGAGGGCTCTATTGCAACCAATCAGATAATAGTTTTGAGTGTAAGATCTTTTTTGTTTTTGGGGTTCAATTTGAAATTACTAGTTTTTCTATGTGCATTGCACTTTTTTATGTTTTCTCAACACAACTCATGAGTTTTTGTAATTATTTGTAAATATCACACTCTGTAACATTATAAGAATCATTTTATTAAGTTTTTTCTTATTTGATATATCAGTTAAAATAATAACAATAATTGAATAATTTGTACTTCGTTGATGAATAAAAAAGATTAGCTGATCAATTCTAAGGGTTAATCCAAGTGGTTAAGAGAGTTTGCTCTTTTTTTCTTTTTTTTTTTCTGGGTTTGATTTTTGGGGCTAGCATTTAGAGATAATAAATATCTTTGAATGCAATAGGTTGATATAAGGGGTGCTCCCTTAAGATCTCCTGAGCAGAGAATAGTTAGGTGTCAATGTTTTGAAAGAAAGACAATAAAATGTTAAATCTTGGATACCCTCCCCCTTCCAAAAAGAAAAAAAAAAAAAATCATACTATTAGTTAAAAAATAATTTTTGTACGGTAAGAAATTGTTTGTTAATTTATTTATCAATAATTATGTAATATATTAATAATAACTGATTTATTGTTTGGGCTTTAACCCTAATGATTAGTATATGTTTCTATATTTTTTCTTTTTCCAAATGTGTAGCTTTTTTGTTGTCTTTTTAGTGGTAATTTCTAGTTTGTCTTTTTTCTCTTTTCATTCTAGCTTCTTTTCCTTAATATGATTTTTTTTTTTTTTGAGATTTTCCAACTAAGAGTTAAGTTCCTGTTTGAGATGTATTACTTATAGTTGTCATAAAATTTAATAACTTACCCTTATTGTCTATTGTTATGTCCTGTTTGGTCAGTTCAAAATATTCACCCATACATCCCCATGTTTATATATAGCATATATATATATATATTTAACTATTAGTTGTGATGATCATATGATCATTCAATGGAATACGATATCATCTCAAGATCGACCCTGACAGACCAGACACTGGCATCTGGTAACCTATTTCCATGTTCCAACAACTGTTAACATGCCGTTGACTTGAGTGCTTTCATTTAACCTCTATTGTGTGAGCAATTGTATATCTCCTGACTTTGACACTTAATCTTCTCTGGTGTTATAACTTCTGTAATGGCTTTGACGCTTCAAGCAGTTTACTGGCTTGTTATGTGGTATACGAAGAGATATCGAGTTTTGGTGATACAGTAAGTTTGGTGTTTAGCTTTAGATTATGTACGATGCTGATGCCTGGAAGCTGAACTTTAAGATATCTGTTGTTTGGTTAATCTCACTCCTGGATATACATGCTCAGTTTATATTGCGACCATATTAGTAGACTATTAGATACACAGCCTAAAAGATGAAATAGAAACTCTTTTGGTTATATTTGTGTGAAGAAACTCATGTGAAAAAACCCGGATTCAAACACATATGTAATGCATTAAGTTTGGTGTTTAGCTTTAGATTATGTATGATGCTGATGCCTGAAAGCTGAACTTTAACATATATGTTGTTTGATTAATCTTACTCCTGGATATATGTGCTCAGCTTATACTGCAGCCATATAAGTATAGTAGATACATCTGTTTTGAGTTATGTTCATGTGAAAAGCTGGTATTCAAAGACATCCGTTTTGCTATTTCAGCACCTCCTTCTACCGTTTAGACATCACAATTAGTTTATTTGATGCACTATTCATGTAGTTCCCACTCTTGTCATTTGGATGTTGAATTCTGAGCAAATTAAAGTTACTATTAATTTTCTGGAATTCTTAATGCGCTGGATGATAAATTTGTGATGTCAATCAGGCACATGGACCTGTTCATGAAGCATAACAAGGACAGTTAAATGCATTTGGCATTTTCTTGTCTCTTTTATCAAAAAATTTTCTTGTCCTTCAGTCTTTCCTTGAGTAGTCATCCCGGTTCATATATCAATCAATTCTTTATGTCATTTCATGATGACCTTGGCAAAAGATTGATGTTGCCACCAATGCTTTTGCCTACTATAATAGTTGTCGTTTCATGGCTAATTCTGTAGTTAGTAGTGAATTTCTATTTGTCTATTATTGATGGGGTGTTAAGAAGAACTTTTTAATTGAAATATAGATTATCTTTCTGTGTCATGATACCATTTCTTGGTTTACTACAGGCATTTCCTGCCTTTTTAGAAATGTCAAAGTTATCTGTTTTTAATGCAACTACGAATCACTGATAAGTTTTTTGCTTGTGGAGAAGCAGGTCAAACATATGTTGTCTCCAAGCGACCTATGAAGGGCCATGGGAGAGAGATGATTCAGTTGGGTCTTCCCATAGCAGATGCACCTGCAGAAGATGAAAATGCTGCAGGGACTTCTAAAGGCATATTACATCTCAATATAACTTCTTATTTTATGTATTTATTCAGGAATAATGTGTATATTTTCTTAGCAATATTGAAGAAACATTTGTTATTGAGTCCCTCTTACATAATTTTTTGGATTTTTCTTAAAAAATTTTCAGACCGGAGAACAGAGTCCATCCCAACTTTGCTGCAGGATGTTATCGAACGTTTTGTTAGCATGCAGATCATAGCTATGAAGCCAGACTGTTGCATAATTGATATATATAATGAGGTCACTGATTATAGTATTTTGTGTAGCATTTCCGAATAAAATTAATTATGCAAGTTAGCCTAATCTTTTGGTTGAAAATTTCTATAGGGTGATCACTCACAGCCTAACATGTGGCCTCCATGGTTTGGGAAACCCATTTCCATGCTTTGCTTGACAGAATGTGATCTGACTTTTGGGAGAGTAATTACAGCAGACCATCCGGGAGACTACAAAGGCTCTCTCAAGCTGCCTCTTACGCCAGGGTGATCAATTTTTAACCCCCTTCTTCTCTCAGCACTTGACAGTAAATAGCTCATCAAGTTCATTATTGCTGTTATTAGCTCTCTTACAAATAGTAATATTTTTTCATATTTTTATTATATTGAATATTTATTATACTAGTATGATAGTTATATTGAAAATTTACTGCACTTTGTATGATATGTTTGATGGGAAGGTGAATTGGCAATTGTTTATATTTCCGTTTTATCAATATTCTTCTGGACCATGTTTTGAGATTGGGCACCTAGTTCTGAGTACCTGATATAATGTTCTCTTATCATGATGACAGATCCCTCCTTGTGATGCAAGGCAAATCCGCAGAATTTGCTAAACATGCAATACCTGCAATTCGAAAACGACGCATACTTGTTACTTTCACCAAATCTCAGCCTAAAAAATTTTCACACAGTGATGGACAGCGGCTTCCTTTACCTGCTGCTGTGCCATCTACCCACTGGGGTCCACCACCGAGCAGATCACCAAATCACATGCGTCATCCTGTGCCCAAGCATTATCCAGCAATTCCAACTACTGGTGTATTGCCAGCTCCGAACATTCGTCCTCAAATTCCTCCCAGTGGTGTACAACCACTCTTTGTGACTGCCCCTGTGGCAGCTCCAATACCGTTCCCTGCACCTGTTCCCATCCCACCAGTTTCAAATGGATGGCCAGCAGCTCCAAGGCATCCTCCAAATCGTCTGCCTGTCCCTGTTCCTGGCACTGGGGTTTTCCTTCCTCCACCGGGTTCTGGTAGTGGATCATCTCCACAGATATCAACTGCTGCAACTGAATTTAACTTCCCTGCACAGGGAGCACCACTGCCAGATAAGGAAACTGGTCCAGGGAAATCTAATCAAGTTACACCTGCTTCTCCCAAAGGGAAAATGGATGGAAAGGCTCAAAGACAAGATTGTAATGGAATTTCGGATGGAAAGGTTGTGACAAAGGAAGAACAATGGCAAAATGTTGATTGTATAGCGGCAAACAAATCAGCTGGAACAGTTTAGGGAGGGGTGGGGGGGAAGAGAGAGAGAGAGAGATAGAGTATTTTGTCAAAGGGGTAGGCTGCAATTGCAATGAGTTTGAAGCAAATGTAAAGAGCGGCAACATTCAGACTTGGACACAGCATACCTGTAGGGGGGGCAAAAGGGTAGGAGCAACGTCGCAGTTCTCTTAGCAATTCCTTGTGTTCTCTGTTCCTTTTTTCACTTTTCTTTTTGTTGTCTTATTATATCAACTCTCACATTAGGTTGAAACCTCATCCTTAATTCAGTTTTTTTCTTACATTTTGATCAGAATTTTTGTTATACATAGTTAATGTTGGCTTATTGTCTGGGAATTTACATCGTGCATGGAAGCTAGCTTGTGTACGTGTTGGTGGATATCGTGCATGGAAGCTAGCTTGTGTACGTGTTGGTGGATATCAGAGTAATTGACATCAGATTCCTGCAAATGTATCTCTGAAGCTATGCTTTTAGCAAGCAAAAGGCCATCAAATCTCAGTGATCTTATACGTTGTGTGAGAAATGAATTACTTAATGTTGGCTGATTCTTTTCTTGGTCTTGAAAGAATATTTCCAAGTGAACTAATATTATTACTCATCTTTCATAATATTATTTTAATAAGCTTTTTAAATATTGTTATATTTAACCTTTTTTTTGTAGATAAATAATTTTCTTTGGATTAAAGTTCAAATTTTAAGTCATTGTTCCCTACAAAACAAATCTCACGCTTCGCCCAGTCACACATATTAACATGAATCAGACAGAATATGTGTAAAGTAATTATTTTTTCTATGGATCTTTTAAAATCACCCTATCATTTTTAAAAATATTCACAATTATAAATAAAATAATAATAATTCTAATGCAATATGAATTTGATATTAAAACTATTTTTTTAAAATATAAAAATTAAAAAATATTTTATTTTATATTACAAAAATATATAAATTTTGAATATAATATAATTTTCATATTAAAATTATAATAAAAATTTAAGATCATAGTACGCACAATGCATAGATTAAATTGCTAGCAATTAATATTGCTAATAATATTTTTTTGATGAAATATTAAATTTTTTCATTATTTAATACTAAATTTTTATTTGAATTTTAAGAGTTAAAAAATTAATTTTCAATGGAATTAACATTTAAAATTTTTACAAAGAGTTTTTAATTATATTAACAAAGTAACTAGACTTATATTTAATTTAAAATATCTCTAAAAATATTATACTTTGATAAAAAAAATCTCTAAAATTTTTTTAAAAAATTATAATTTAATCCTGCAATAGCATTGCGAAACATGCTATACACGTCGTTTTTAAGGAAGTGGATCCTCTCAAACTATTTTGCTTGTCCTTAACAAAAACGACGAGTCATTGTAACCACAATAATTTCTTCAAGAAGCAACATGGTTCGCCGAAAAGAGAAGGCTATTAAAAAAAGGGAAGAACCATGGCAGACGCAAAGAACCAACGTCTTATCGTCCATAATTTCCTTTCTATGGAGGAATGCAAGGAACTGGAACTCATACACAAGAGTAGCAGCACTATTGGGTATAGGCCCAACGTTTTCTCCATCGCTCTTTCTCATCTCATCGTTACAAATTGTCCTCACTTCATTGTCCCTTTCGTTCCCATTCGAGATTTACTTTCTTTTTTTTGCTTGCTTCTGTTTTCCTGTTTTATGTCTAAGTAATTAGTTCTTTTTTTTTTTGGTTTTTGAGGACAGAGAGGTTGAAAGAGAAGGTTGAGGAGTTCTTTGGGTGTGACTTTGAGCTCTTTGTTGCATTCACTGGTTTAATCAATTGGGTTCTTTTTGTTTTCTTCTTTTCTTTAATGGGTCATTGATTTAAACTGGAAGATTCTTACTTTAATGCTTCTGTTAAATTTTTAGTGTATTTGTAAAACTGGAATGTCCTTAATTTCCCATGATTTTTTTATATATTTGGTTGTAATCTTTCTTGATCATAGATGTTCACTATTGCTTATGTGTTCCTGATGATACTACGGTGCCTTATGAATCAGCTGGAGTAGAGGAGCAAGCATTGGATGGCATAGTGATGATAATAGGCCTTAGCTCAGACAACGGGACTTCACGGTAATGGGTCAAGTTTGGTTCTCTGATATTATTCAGTTCTCTCTGTGCACTTTGTTCTTGTGTTCCTTTCTGTACATTTTCTCCCTCAAATGCATTTTAGTGTCTCTCTGTGCAATTGTGATGTTATGTACTTTGGATTGTGTAATCGGTTACCTGTGCTGATGGTTATTCATGTTTTTCTTGCTGAAAAGGCAGTGTCTTATTTGAATAGTTATGGCAAGGATCTCAAAGGTAGACTCTTTCACTTCCAGGACGGGGAACCAACTACTGTTGTTCCCATGGCCGGAGTAAGTGCACCTGCTAAATTTTGTTTTTTAGTTTATTCTTATCCAGTGCAGGCATTATAGAGCTAGCACTTAAAGATCTTTTAATATGTACATGGTTTGTGTATAATAAACTGAAAATTTCTTTATTGTGAAGTAAGAATGAAGAGTAAAACATTTCATTCAGTCAGTGGCGGCACCAGAAAATATTTTTAGGAGGGACTCACTATTTAAAAAGTTTTTGATATAATTAAATAAGTATTTAACAATTAAAGTACCAAATCGACAACTATAAAATTAATAAAGAAGTATAAATTGACGTCTTATGCATGGAGTGGCTAGTTAGACCTTATTGATCATGATAATCACAAGTCTTATTTTATCATTGATTATAACCCTTGATAAGTTGCAAAGAAGGGGGCTAGCCCCCTTTTCCTTTCTCTTCTTCATTACCAATTTGACCAATAATAAAGGAGCCCTTGCAGTTTTAGGGCCCTCTAGTTCCACCTATGCATTCAGTGGTTTGAATGAATTAATTAACTGGTGCTACTGATTGATTATTTGTCTGAAAATGTGATTCTTTTTAGTGATACTTGTTCAAACTTTTGTATTGTACTTTATCAGGATATCATAATATACACAGCTGACAGCTGCAATGTTCATTCAGATGATTAGGTAAATTTGTTATTCTGGAATTTATATCATCTTCAACCTTAGGACAGTGTGAATTTATTTCTGTGGTCATTATTTGTGACTATGAATAATTTCTTCTTGCGTTTTGTTCAGTTCTCTGGCACAACCAGTTCTGTTTTAATATTATGGATTTCATGGCTTATTCATATTCCTCTTCTTTTCCTCTGTTATGTTCTTTGCCGCCTGATATTTGGCAGTTTTTTTTTAAAATAAATTTCGAATTGATTCTTATCATGGTGTTTCTGGCTAAGTGGATACAAAAACAGATGACTCTTGTGTGCGTCTTGTTTTATTATATTTTTATTTGCATGTTATTTGTTTCTTTTGTAGCTGTGTAGCACTTGAAATAATTAGCAATGCATTGCAATTATGTTCGTAAAACTTTAAAATGGGTGATTTGTTTTAGGATTGTGTTGTATCTATTTGTAATAGATAGCTAGCAATAGTTGCAAATGGAAAATTTTGCAAAAAGAATGTGTTAATAGATGTACTTGTTCTAACTCCAACTTATGAATTATCTCACAAAAGTTAACTCAATAGATAGTGTATTAAAACACTAGTTTTACATGCAATGTCTAGGTGCTTTATGAAATTGCATAAGTTCAAACAATCTAAGAAACTGCTGTGATGCAGCAATCAATATATATTATTAATTTTAGTTTCAGAATTAGTTTTAAACAATTGTGTATAATATAGTCACATGTCATTTTATATTATGTTATAGAAAACTGTCATATCAAATACATTTTAAATAGAAAATTAAAAAAATTAATTGCCAAATAAAAGAACCTTCTAAATAGAATATTGAAAAAAAAAAAATCTAAACAATAAAAAATGCTAAACAAAAAGTTAAGATCATATAAAAAAAAAATTTCTAAATAAGAAATTGAAAAAATCTAAAAGGTAAAAATTCTAAATAACTTTTAAACAGGAAATTAGAAAAACCTAAAAATAACAATTTTAAATGTAAACTAAGATTTAAATTAATTTCATTGATTTTTCAAAATTTTAAAAATATAAATACTAACAAAAGTGTAATAGATTGTTAGAAATTGATTTGTTCAAGTTTAATAAATTTTCCTTTAAAACTATACCACACAAGATTGAAATTATGAATTAATAGATAATTTTTTGTTAAATTTGCCTACACCAAGGCATTGACGGTGATTCTCAAATATTGCATAATAGAATGTGATATGATGAAATCGAATGCAATAGAAAGAAAGACTGAGGGAACGGGTTACCTACTCTTAACGGTCAAAGAGAACCCTTTCGTTCCGATTCTTTAATTCAGAATGAATCAAATCTCCCCAAGTAGGATTTGAACCTATGACCAATCAATTAATAGTCGACTGCTCTACCACTGAGCTATTGAGGAACAATGGGAGATTAGATCTCATAGAGTTCAATTCCCATTATCAACCCATGACCAATATGAGCTTAAAGTTTCCTTTGTAACTCCTGGAACTTCTTTGTAGTGTCTTCATTCCATGCCTCATTTCATAGGAAACGTCAAAGTGGCTCTATTTCATTATATTCCATCCATATCCCAATTTCATGCATTTAATATCCCTTTTGGTCTCTTTGACATAAAAGATGTTGTTTCTAGTCTATCTCCTTCTATTTCTATATCTATGAAAAGTTTAAAAATCGTCATATAATAATCCAGAAATTGCAATGAAAAAGAAAAAGGGAGGTTTGTGATGATTTTTAAATCTTTTCTACTAGGTAATCTAGTATTCTTATGCATAAAAATAGTCAATTCAGTCATTGTGGTCGAACTCCATTATGGATTTCTGACCACATTTTCCATGGGGCCCTCTTATCTCTTCCTTCTTTGAGCTCAGGTTATAGAAGAAGGTATTAGCAACAACTGATTTTATTATGGGATAGCTCATGATGTTCATATTAATTTATCGTGCGCCTATGCATCGAGCATTGAGTAGACCTCATACAATAATTGTCCTTGCTCTACCCTATCTTTTGTTTCATTTCTTTTGGATCAATCACAAACACTTTTTTGATTATGGGTCTAGTACCAGAAATTCAATGCGTAATCTTAGCATTCAATTTCTATTCTTGAATAATCTCATTTTTCAATTATTCAACCATTTCATTTTATCAAGTTCAATGTTAGTTAGATTAGTCAACATTTATATGTTTCGATGCAACAACAAGATGTTATTTGTAACAAGTAATTTTATTGGTTGGTTAGTTGGTCACATTTTATTCATGAAATGGGTTGGCTTGATATTAGTCGGGATACAACAAAATAATTCTATTAGATCTAATGTATTTTTTCAATCTAATAAGTACCTTTATATATATATATATATATATATATATATATATATATATAAATTTTGTTTTTGATTATGAAATATTTAATATTATTTATTTTGATTGATTATCATGAATACTTCATTCAAGTTTAATAAGGTTTCTCTTAAAATTGTACTACATAAGATTGAAGGTATGAATTAATAGACGATATTTTATTATTACTACCTCCATATATAATTATAAATATTAAAAAATCTATTTTATTATTTTATTTACTTGAAAATAACTTTTTAATAAAATAATAATTAATTATTCAATTATTTCACTAATTATTTAATAAAATAAATATTATTTAAAATTTATTATTATAATCAATCTGTGTGACGTGCCGGTTTACAACTAGTTATAATTTGTAGTACTCACAGAGCTTCCTTAGCCATATTGACATCAAATTCTTTTCACTAATCCAAGTGTAATTTTGATCTCTAGTTGATGATGATAGAAACAAAGATTAAACTACTGATACTAAAAATTGAGTAAGATAGCTCTTAAGCATGTAATTAGAAAAAATTATGAGGTGCACAGGTGTGGTGGTTTAGCTGTCACCTATAATATTCCATTTTGTAATGTGTGAGGCTGGAAAAATTGTTGCAGTTCCATCACTTTTGGTGATTTGTATTAGTTTTACAGTGCTTAATAGTTGTCTTATCGACCAGCCTATTTTTAGTATCATTTTTCTCATTGTTCTCTATACTAATTTATTAGATACTTTCACTGATAATTGAAGGAGAAAAACTTACTCTTGCTTTATGGTTTAGCCGTGATAGAGGCCATGATGAGGATGCCAAACTCGTTTCCCTTCCATCAGAAAACATGTTATATTCAAATGATGTGCCCAGAACAAAGCTTCCTATGCTGGCATCCAGCAATATGTACTGTTTTTCTCCAGAATCAGTGTCTAATCAACAGTCAGGATTTGATATTTGCTGTGCAAGAATGCATGTGCTTGGATTTGACATTTATTCTTCTCAAGGAAAGAGCTCTTTTTCGGAGTTTACAGAACAACTTATGGAGCCAGTGCAACTGGCAAGGGAAAATAAATTGTTTGCACGAGAATTTGTCAACATTTTGCACTTCAGGTGATTTAGCTAATGCTTCTAATATTCAGAAGATTGCACTTTGATGTAAGCATTCTTGACCTAGAACACTATAAATATGAACATGCAAGAATCACTTACTCATACATTTTGATTATCATATGGTGGGGTATATCATTTGAACATCAATAGATAAAATTTGTGACTGCTGCTTTGAGGAAAAATATAGAACTGGGAAATGAAAGAAAATAGTCAGATGATGATGTTGCTAGTCCAAGCAGGTATCTGCTTATTGGATGGTCTGTCTCACCTGCTGCTCCTTTCGATATCTAGTGTGCTTGCGCAGCCAAAAGAATTTGATAAACTATTTAGTGTTTTGTTGTAAAATGTTTTTAGCTCATTATTCAGGGGTGTTCTTTAATTCATAGTAGCACAGTACAAGAACCCTAATGTGCATTTATTGATATTGTATTTTGTTTGCAAAATTTTGGGTTTTGAAAGCCCTTCCTGAAGTGATGACAACCTTGAGGATAATGTGCATATTCTACTGCATCCAATATATTTTACTGCTTTTTTTTTTTTTTAACCTATGCTTACGGTGGGTGCTGGTCAAAGATTGGCACTAGAATCTTCTGACCTAGATTAGCCAAAAGTTCAGATCTCTTCAAAATGATTTCAATTTTATTCCTTTGTTGATATGAATTTGTTTTTAATTCAAGTAGGTGGTACAATTCTACTGCTGGAAAGCCGCAAAATTCCTAAATTCTCACCTTAAAGTAGAACCTGACAAGGTAAACGAGTTGTCACAGTCACAACAGGAGAAAATTTGTGGCCTGAAATCTGTCATTTTGAAGGATCATCAACTGGCAAAGTTGATTTTCAGTTGCTTCGGTAACAACCAAACCTGGCAACATTCCTTTAACTGGGGAAACTTTTGCACTGCAGTTGCTGCATGTGAAGAATATACATATAAATTGCACTAAAAGTTACTTGTGAGCTTACCAGACTGGAGAACACAGAGAATTATATACCACGTTCCACTTGAAAGTTCTTGACAAGGAAATTTTAAGTGTCCTATAATGTTAACCACTTGAATTGCAGCATTGGCTGTTGTTTGGTAATTTTTCTTCTCTGGCAATTTTACATTTTTTTTTTCTTTGTGAATTCAAATCTGCTTGAAGTTAGGTTTTCTAATAGCATGCTAATCCAAACAGCATACCCTTGCGTTTATGTGGATTTGATGAGAATCTTAAAATTGGCAATACTGCTCTATATTTTGATTGGGGTTCCTAGTGATTCCTGATTAGATCCCTCATGTTTTGAACACTTTTGCATGGATATCAAGACCCGTTTTATCTTCTGGAAAATGATGCAACAATTCTGTAGAATAAAAAGGTATATTCATTGAACATACTTGTTAAAATAAGAAGAATATTTTTAACTATTACTATCAACAATCAAGTTTTTGCTTTTGTACACCAGCACTAAATCCTCTAAAATAGATACGAATTTTTTTTTTTGTACATTATTGCAAATTTGCCATATTATTTTGTCACTCCTGTATTTTTTTTTTTTTTTCATATAAATGGAGATCATAAATATCTCCTCCAGCTCTTACGAATTCGTGCAATTTTAAATAGCTGAGTGACCCACTTTGGAGATGCTAAATTGATGCAAAACATTGCCAAAGACATCGTAGAACATGATAAGGGCCTTGGTGTCAGTCATTTGCACTGACATAAAACCTTGGCCATCATAATATAACTTCAACTCTTCTGGCTTCCACGACTTGATATCACCTCTCCAAGCCTTTGAGCCTGCCCCACTTGTTAGGAATTGAATTTTGCTGCATTAAGAAACAATCTTAGTTTAACATTTTGCACAGATTACACTTTTTTAACTGTATTTTTTTTTTTTAAAAAAAAAAAAACCATATAGATTGTACCTGTCACTTCTTGTGATATGTTCCATACAGTGATCATGACCATTCATATAAATATCAACATTATGTTCCTGAGAATATAAAAATTGGAAAATTCTGAGTTATATTGTTCTTATCCTGGAGAGAGTTATCATTCCTCTGGTTATTACCAGCTGATTAATAATGTTTAAATTACCTCTAGGATTGGAACAAGTTGCTTTAGAAGCTGTGCTGTGATTCCATGATGTCCTGCACTTAAGATGGCGTGGTGACCAACAACAATTTTCCATTTTGCAGTGGAACTTGCTAGTGCTGCATCCAGATCCTATTGCAAAGTTGAAATCAAGCTGATCAGTTCCTTTCCTCTTTTTTTTTTTTTTTTAAATGGCTAACAATATATTTTTTTGATTCACTTTTGCCTTCCAGTTTATTTTCTGATCGATTGATTTTGCTAGTGACATTTAACCATCTAATTTTGAGAAATATAGGTCTTAGTTAATACAATTTAATGTCAAATTTATTGGAAAGAGTGTTGAGTTACCTTCAATAGATTGGCAAGGTAATTCTCCCTAGGAGACACACCTTTCCAGTCATAGGTTTGATCCCCTGGGTCAGTGAAGTACTCATCCACAAATGGAGTTGTGTCCACAAAGAAAAATTCAACAATTTCTACAGGAAAAAAAGGGAGAACATAAATAACAATATTAATGTCAAGTACATATCAGTTATATCTTAAACAAATCTCAATTACTTATTTATTTGAATTTGAGGGTTTAGATTTTAGGGTTTAAGGAATTTGATGCTTCTTTCCCAAGAATTGTAAAACCTAAAGTAATATTAACTAGACATCCAAATTCCACATACATGTTTACCTGCATTGACTACAAATGACCTCAAGCAAAGCCACCTGCTATCCTTTTCTGTGAGAAGGGGATTTAACTGTGCCAGTACATCACCTCTGTAATCATGGTTCCCCAGGACTGCCAGAAACAAGTATTAGTTATTTAATTACAACATGATAACATGGTGAAAAATGCAAACCATGTTGGTGATTAGATTAACCTTAAAAGAGAGTTGCTTTCCCTAAGAAAGGAAACACAAAGTTAATATTGTATGTTAACAATGGAGCACAACATACCACTGTACCATTGCTTCTGCAAGCTTGGGGCAGTGTAGATATTAGAAAATGACTCATAAAATGCTGGATCATCCACCCCTGTCAAGCCATCATCATAAAAATTATCCCCAGTAGAGATGATAAAATCTACGTTTAGTTCCTCTCCAATTATTCCCATCTGAAAGTGATGTTTTTAGCCAATAAAATGTCAAAGAGGTAATTTTATCAAATAAAAAACGATACTAAAAGGAGCAAAATTTAGAGGTTTTATCAAATTATTCAGTTCTAATAATTCAATACAATCAGTTTATGTATGGTGCTTTGAAACTTTTATGATTTGACTTCTTACCCGATTAAAAGTTTCTTGATTGCACCTGATCAGCAAAGTCATGCTCAAATCTTTCTATCCAAACTTTTAAAATAATAATAATAATATTTTTTTGTCAAAGTAAAAAAAAAAAAAAAAAAAAAGAAAGAAGATTTCATTTGCTTAGTATTCAATTTTCTTTGCAAACTTAAAGTTTCGTCTACGGCACTCAATTTTGTTGTTATTGTAAGGCATTATAAACTACTAAGTTTACGTATCTAGTAAGTGAACCTTTAAAAAAAAAAAAAAAAAGTATCTCATGTATTTTTAAACGAAAAATGCAAGACAGATTTTTTTTTTAATCTCCAAGCTATTGATCTAACACTTATTTTTTCTTTTCCTTCGTCAACATATAATTTGTTTGAACAACAAAGGTAAGGAACCTTTTTTTTTTTTGGGTATTATTAAATTTTGTTAATGAATTATTTTTAAATTATTAATAAAAAATTATTGACAATACAAATAATAGTGTAAAAAAAATAATCATGTCGCTCTTTAACCCTCATCATAAACATAAAATTTTTACTAAATTAATGAAAGGAAGATTATATATCTGAAAATAATTTACATTTTTTTTATAAATTTAAGGATGAATAATTTTTTTTTCTTCTTAATTCTTATCATAAAAAGTAAACTAATAAAATTTTTATAATAAATTTAAAACTATTATTAAACTAGCAGGAAATTCGTGGAAAGAAAAATCCACTTTCAATTAGACAAATTGGCAATGAAATGGCGTAGGTAGGTCCGTTGGTGGTTGAAGGAATTGATGCACTCGACTAGATAAACAACTTACAAATAATTATTAGGGAATCTTTTTCGAATATGCAATGGTATATTCTTACTTGATGTCCTTCAATTCTGGAAAACAACTTTATCTAAAGATTGACGCTGAACAAGTAAAAATATTGGGTTCTCGATGTAACCATGAACTGATTGACATAGATATGGTTATTGTAGACTATTGTTCTATTATAATTAAAATACTGTATATTCCATTGGAAAAATGCATATTTTGCTATCTTTTTTTTTTATTATTTTTTTAAGTTTTATCTCATACATTTTTATTTTTATAAATTATTTATCTATATTTTTATTTTTATTTAGTTTTATTTCTAACATTTTATTTCTAAAAATTAACTCCATGCACTTTTATTTTTGTTAACATCTCTTTTTACCTTTTTTATTTCTACGATTTGTCAATTAAGGGGAAATGTTAACAAAAAATTAAAGTGTAGAAGAATAATTTATAGAAATAAAAGTGTCAAAAGCAAAACTCAATAAAAATAAAAGAGTATAAATTGTAAAAATGACAGTATAACGGGTAAAACTCAAAAAAATGAAAGTGCAGCAAAATATGCTTTTTTTTCTTTTTCCTATCCCTTACTTTTTAGGGAAAAAAACATCAACAATAAATCATTGTAATGGAAAAAAATAAAAAAAAAAGTGATCAAGAATGATATCTCAGAATAAAAAAGAAGAAGAAAAGAATTGAATAACAACCTGTAGGGCAACTTCGGATTGGTTGTGAAATCCTCGTCTTCCCCAATCTCCAATCACCAAGAAACTAAGAGAGCCATCAGGTTTTAATGGCTGCTGAAAACGTTGAAGCTCTGCTAATGAAGAAACGAAGCACAAACAAACGATGATGGCTGCAAAAGCAGGAGGAAATTCTATTGTCATTTTTATTGTTTTATTTTTATTTTTTTTTCTTGTTGGTAGCTACAAGAAAATATACTTGCAGGCGAAAGAAAAAGGATCGGAAGAGTTATTTTTGGGGAACGATCTTATTGCTATATTATGGAGGGTATCTGCTCAATACCCTTTATAGCTTAGTGGTTTAGAATTTTAAGCAGAATTAACGGCTAATAATTTTATTGTCTTATCAACTTATCATTCACTTATAATTGGTGAAAATAAAAAGATAATATAATTGAATGTGAAAGAAAAAATTTATAGAAATTAAACAATTATAGGAAGAAAAAAAATCATCCATATATATATATATATATAGAATTCTGATCTCAGATTTAGTTTTAAATGAGTAACATTTTTCAACTAATTATTTATTTGCAATAAAATTTAACATTTGTTAAACTAATTGTTTGGCCCATAAATTATTAAAATTTTCATATAAAACTTAATAAAAATATATATAAATAAGAATAAAGAATTATTCAGAAAATTATTAAATAAATAAAAAATAAAGGTTAAAAAATAATTTTTGAATATTATTTATTTTACAAATAAATATTATTTACTTAATCATATTTTTATATAAATAATATATTTTATTAATACTTTTAAATAGAATTTAAATTATATATTAAATTATCTTTGCATAAAAGGCAAATTATCTATTAGTATTACTTAATTATAGAGATTAAAAAATTATAAGTAAACAGTAATTAAACAATAATAGAATTAAAAAAAGTAAAATAGGAAAAGGTATGTAAAACAAGAAAACATATTTCATCTATAATATAATCAATTATTGTTGATTTATTAATTTAAAGATATTATCCAAGACTAATGTATTTATTTAGTCATGTTTAAATAATGAATAAATATTTTAAGGAATTTATAATTTTGAAATAAAATAATAATAAATGATAATAATATTGTTATTATCATTATTATTATTAATAAAATTATATGCTGTACAGTGCACAAATTAGTGATTAATCAATAAAATAAAATAAAATATGATGTAAACATTCGGTAACAAGCTAACCGAGGTATGGTCTTATCCAACATCCATTGATGAAAAGAAAAGGACAGAATAGGAATTCTATGCTTTTCGTACAATTTCGGCCTTGGATGGAAGGCTGACTCGACTCGTATTGGGCAAATTATAGTATAAAAGAATTTTATAAAATAATAAAAAATTTAATTTATTTTTTATTATATATAATATTAAAATAAATAATTTTTAAATTAATATATTTTAAATTTTTATCATTTAATTTAGATAAATAACTAATTTTTTATTTCTGTAAAAAATATTTTTTCATTATGTGTATTTTTTTCTTTTATATCATTTTCCCTTTTAGTTAGATATTTTATAGTTTTAATCCATTAATATAATATAATACAATAATACATAGTTATTAATCACTTATTTATTAAAATATTAGTTTGATAATTGTAAATATTTATTGTAAATAGTTTTTATGACCGATTTGATAAATAATAAATATTCATAATTATATATATATATATATATATAATTGTTTCTTTCTCTATCGAAAATATTTAGTTCAATTGATATTTAGTCATATATATTTTTTATTATTCTTTAATCAATCCAACTAAAAACTTTCTTATTATTATATATCTTAAACATAATAAAAATTACTTATAAAATAATTTTTTATTAAATAATTTAAGGGATATACAGCATTTTGCATTGTATTGAAATCAATTTATTTCTATATTTATAAAACTAATATTTATATATGTTAAATTTATATAAATTTATTAATTATTTAAAAAATTAAAATTTTAATTTTTATATGTAAAAGTTTATTTTTAAGAAATCTAATAAATAATAAATTAATTTTTATATTAGAAAGTCAAAAGTCATACATAAATAAAAAAAATTTAAATATTTTCATAATGCGACACATATTAACATGAAAGTTTTAAATAATTGATGTATAAAATTCTTAGTATTTGTTTAAATGATGTGTCAAGCAAAAAGAATAAACTTTCTCTGTGTTTTGAATATATATATATATATATATATATATATATATATATATATATAAAGTAAAAATAAAAAAAAATTCACCATGGTGACGACCATTTGAAGAGATAATGAGTTGCTAAAATTTTACAAAATTCACCATGGTCACGACCATTTGAAGAGATAATGAGTTGCTAAAATTTTACGGGTTTTTTTTGTCTATCCTATTAATATTTGTAATGAATAAGAAGCTGAAATTTATGGATATTTTGATAGAATGAAAATTCTGTTATTATTATTTTTTTAGTTATTTTTTATTACATTATTTTTTAGTTAATTAGTATGTTAATAAAAGGTTAAGATTAAAATAAAAAAATCAATAATAATAATAATTTTTTTAATATGATACACCACAATGGTGAACACTACAATGTGTGTCGTTTACGTTGTTCCATTATAGTATTGTGATTAATAATTCATCGTTAGACTATATAAAAGTTATTACTCACTGTTAGATTAGGTAAGATGAGATACCATCAAATTAAATAAAGTTATTATTCACTTTAAATTAAACCATATTATTTAATAATATTATATAAAATATTAATGTAGAATTCACCCACTATAATATATAACTAATTAGACAAAACATTACTATAAAATTCACCCGCTAGAATATATAACTAATTAGACAAAACATTACTATAAAATTCACCCACTACAATACATTAACTAAATAGAAAAAGAGCCTAAGACTGGACAAGCTATAAGCCCATAAGCCTCTCTCTCTTTCATAAAATACAATTCAAGATCATTGAAGTATCTGCACGATTTGTGCATTTTCTTCTTCTTCTTCCTCTTCCTCATCAAATTAATTAAACAATAGAATGAAGCTGTTTAGTCCTGCTCCATTTATGCAAAATGTAGCCATGAACATCATAGAACACAACATCAACTTGAGTTGGATTGATCTGGAGTGACATGAAACCTTGCCCATCATAATAAAAATTCATTTCCTTTGGATTCCACCATTTTACATCTCCTCTCCATGCCTTTGACCCTCCTCCACTTGTCAAAAACTGAAGTGGACTGCATAATCAATTAATTGCTTCAATTTCATATAAAATTCGACATTTGATATTTCTTCCCAAAGAAAAATATAATATTTCAATTTTAGGAGACATTTAAAAAAAATGTTATAGTCTAACTATTTTTAAAATTTACCTTTCGTTGCTGCTTATATGTTCTAAGCAATGATCATGTCCGTTTATGTAAAGATCAACATTATTTTCCTGAACATAAAAGATAAATTGTAATTAACTAAGTAATAATGCATGGTTTGATTAATTTTTATTGAAAAAAAAAAGCATTTAATTAATTTACCAATAGTAATTATATTATAGAGTTACCAGAAGGATTGGAAGGAGTCTAGAGTTGAGCTCTTGCGTGTCTCCATGATGTCCAGCACTTTTGATTGTGTGGTGGCCTACCACAAACTTCCACTTGGCTGTGGATTCTTTTAAGGCAATATCCAAATCCTGTTTAATATATCAATTAAATAATCAATGTCATTAAGTATAGTGTTTAAATTAACACTAACCATATATTTAAAAGGGATCAGAAACTAAATAATTATCAATTATATATTGATAATTGGGTTATATTACAACCTTGAGAAGATTGGAAAGGTAACTCTGTCGAGGTACTATGCCACTCCAATCATAGGTATGGTCTTTCTCAGTGAAGTATTTGTCAACAAATGGAGTAGTGTCTATGAAGAAAAATTCAGCAATTTCTGCAAAAGTATTTTATGAATCAAAATTAAAGATTATAAATTGGTTGTTAATTTCTTGAAAATGAAACTTTAATTAATTTTCTAAAGAATATGTGTATATATATATATATATATACACACACACCAGCGTCGACAATAAATAAAGATCTCAAACAAAGCCATTTGCGGTCCATTTCTCTGAGGACTGGACTTAGCTGTGCCTCAACATCTCCCCTATAGTCATGGTTACCCAAAACTGCAACATATATATAGTATTAATAATAATTAAATAAAAGCAAAAAAAAAAAAAAGAGATTAATTTTTAAATGAAGATAGATAGCATAAGTATATATATTTACCAATGTACCACTGCTTTTGCAGGCTGGGTGCAGCGTAGATTTTGGTGAAAGATTCTTGAAATGCTGGATCATCCACACCCGTTAAACCATCATCATAAAAATTATCACCAGTGGAAATTACAAAATCGATGTCCAGTTTCTCTCCAATAATTCCCATCTACAGATCAAATTTGTAGATGATTAGTAATTAATCCCATAATTCTTATCCATATTTATTCTAAACACACTAGTATTCACATGGACAAAGGATATTTATTTTGTTAGATGTTGAAAAAAAAAAAATCATTAACAATGAGCTTTGAATCTTGATGGTTATTGGCTAATAATCATTAGTAAAAAATTAATGATAATGACAATACAACAGTAAGTAGTTGAATCATAACCTCAACAAACACAAATCCACGTAGAGCTATATTAACAGTAGCATAGCTCTTTAATTATATTTTTTTAGTATTAATATAAAAAGTATATATAAATAGTATAAAATGAATAAATAATATTAATAATATATATTTAAAAAATTAAAATTCAATCAATTTATTATTATTATTATTATTATCGAAACTGTTTTTGAAAGTTTAAAATTAAGAATAAAAATTCAAATAAATGAAAATAAATATAAAAAAACAAAATTATATAGTTATTTTATAAGTATAATAAAAGAAAAAGGCCAAATACTGTGTCTTGACGCAACAATAGTGTTGATTATGGCGCTTGGTCATTCAGTCAACGGAATCATTTAGGTTGGGGGCTGGCAAATAAGAAGGTGGCATTATTTAATGTTTAATTATCCAAGCAAGAGAGTGTGAATCATGCAACCAAATTAAAGGGACAAGTGCTTTTCACCTTAGTGCCAGAAGCTGATTGGTTGGAGACTTTTCCCCCATTTTTTTTTTTTTTTTTGTTAGCACACAAATGAGCCGTAAAAAATATGGACGTAATGTTCCCTTGTCATATTCCCCAGCAGAAAAGTATCCAAAGTGAATCTAAATGGCATTATGCTACTCTCTCTCTATGTCGCATGCCGTTCCATCTCTACGAAGTTTATATTGGCTCGCATCACCGGCAGCGAAGTTTCCTCACTCAGTCCCCGTATCATATATGATTTAATTATATCTATCATTATGTCTTTAATTTTCTCCAAAAATTAGTATAATATTGGATGCATTCTAATTAAAAACCTTTATTTTTTCGAGGCTTAACCAACTATTTTCTTTGACTCAAATAATATTTTCCACGCATAATAGTAAATTAACCTTTTTGGTATGATATAACGGCAAAACATTTTTCAAAAGAATCATCACTCCTCAAAGAGAAAACATAACATATATATGTGTTTAGATCTTATATATGATTTACATGAATGAAAGTAAGATAAAAGCTATATATGTATATGTTTGATTATGATGAAGAAAAGTTAGGTGACCTGAAAAGCAACTTCAGACTGGTTATATTCTCCTTTTCTTCCCCAGTCTCCGATCACCAAAAGGCTAAGCGACCCATCAGCTTTAAGTGCATGTTGAAATCGTTGAAGATCTGCTGTGGATAGGACATTGAAGCCTAAAAGAGCAGAAAAAACTATAAAGCTTAAAAGCATGCGAAGTCTAGACATAATTAAGGGTATGATGGCGGAAGAAGAAGAAAGGAATTTTTTTTTATTTTTTTTAAATGAAGCTTGGTTTGGTATCTGTTGATGTCGGTCTCTAAGGGATGGGAAACCTACTTTTATATTAGGTATTTGGTGGAGCTACACAATATATATATATATGAAGAAGTTAAAGTAACTAGGGACGAGGCTATAAGGGGGTGGTGGTGAAAATGACGATGATAACGAAATAATAATAGTAATTAGTTAAGATTACAAGACTTGGAGAGAACATATGCTATTTGAGCATAGAGAACAAAGAGACAAGAAATGTTAAAATATCATAAAAATTTCTTCTAGAAAAATCATCAAATTTATTTTCTTGCTTTTTATTTACTTTTCAAATTTACAT
>CATIWR010080562.1:0-49758 GCA_949677035.1 Omphalea diandra
GTTAATTTAAGGTTTTAGTTAACACAACTTTGAATCTTTATAACTTAGGTTGCTAGAAACAAGTTTTCTAGAGGTCTAGTTGGGATTTGAAGATCAAAACTCCAATACTTGGTTTGATAGATTTTGGGCAACTATTCTTTAACATATGGGTAAGGATCAATCCAACCTTGTTCGTATCACAAAGATTTCAAAATTTTAGAATTTACCTCATGATTTGTGAGAACCCTACCGAACTTTTTCATGTTGGTGACAATAGCTAGGAGCCAATTTGTCGTATCTGTTATGCTCTCTTCCTCCTTCATCATGAATAGCTCCCACTTCATCACGTACATCTCAAGTCGGTTGGATTTCACCAAGGTGGTGCCCTCATGATAGTTCTTCAATGCCTTCCAAATACCATGAGCAGTTTGGCAATGTTGAACCCTTCCAATTTCTTCTCTTAAGAGAGAACTTAGAAGGATTGCCATGGCTCTTTTATTTTTTCCATTGGATCTTTTGTGTGCTTCAACCTATTCTTCTTTAGGGATTAACTCCTCACTCCCATCCACCACTTTGGTAAGTGGCTTCAACTCTTTAGCAACAATATCCCATAGATCCACCACATCAGTATTTAGATAGATCTCCATCCTATACTTCCAATGAGTATAGTCTGCTCTATCAAAATAAGGCTTGAGGTAGGTGTGGATTCCTTCTTGTGCCATGATCTTTACTCACATAATTAAGGTTTTTAGTAATACTTGGCTCTGATACCACTTGTTGGCCTAGTGCACCAAGAAGGGGGGTTGAATTGGTAGTTGTTTTTAAAATTAAGAAGGTGAGTTCAAGTCTTTTGAAGGTGAAGAAGAAGATGAGAAGAAATAACACAAAGGTTTATAGTGGTTCATGTATTAACAAACCCTACATTTACTCCCTAATTCTTTACAATTAGGTATTTTACTTCAGTGAACTAGTGTTTATAAGCTCACACCAAACTTCTACAACTTGTGCTTATGGCTCACACAATAAACCTTACAACTTATGTTTTCTAGGCTTACACAAAAACCTTACAACTTGTATTTTTTAGGCCCATGCAATAACCTTACTGAAGAGTTTTGAATATAGGCTAACTCTCAACCTCTTACAATGTTGTTTATTGCTCACACCTAATAATTAATAACACATAAATGAGAATGAAAGAAATGAGTAGCAAATTGGCAAGAGTTTGGTTACAAATTAATGAATTATGTTACATTTACATTTGTTTAGTGGAGTATTTATAGCCCACATCCACCAAAGAGATGTTGTGCTAAAACTATCAACAAATCTCTCTAAGTTATGCTATACAGATTTAGCATTAAATGCTTGTCAGGCAGAAGTCGCGATCTGAAATTTCCAATTTGCACTAAAGAGCCAAAAATTATGACAGATAACCTCATCCTGTGTCTAACGGCTAGTCCACATGTCAGCTGCTCACTGATTGTCTAAGAAATGTAGTTATTGTGTTCTACCTGCTTTTTAAAAGTCATCATCACCAGTTGTCATTGCCTTGGACGTGACTGAGACCGTGAATTCCTCTGTTTTAAGAGGAAATTATAGCTTTTTAAGTCGCGGTCACGACCATAAATTCGCCCTCACAATTTTTTATCTTTAACAAATACATTAGAGACTTGGCATGTTATGGTTGTGACTTTGGTTCCCTTCTTTGTCACTATGAAAGTCGCAGTCACAAACTATAGATGATACACACCATGAATTCCTCTTCAACTTAAGCTCACTTTCTTCGATTAGGTCGCAGTTACAAATTCGTTCGCGAATTCCTCTAGCCTAGTTTCATCCATCGTTATAACTAATTTGTGATTACGATTTAGGATATATACACCGCAAATTTGGGTGAACTTCTCAAGGTTAGAGATTTTAAATTCCATCTAACTTTCAATCAAAAAACTAACTTAGAATCTACAAAACAACACATAATAAAAGTATTAAAACTTATCAATCTCTATTGTCAAGATCAGAAGAGGTTCATGACTTAGGTTCAACTAACCTAGTCCAACACTTCTTATAATAAAACACCTTATTTAAAGTTCCTTACAAAAGTAAATAACTAACTAAAGAATCCTAGCTAAAAGAAACATGGTATTGAATCAATGAGGAGAATTCCTTATGACATTTGGAAGATAATGCCAACTAAGCAAATCTGGCATGGATCTTTATCTTTTGGGCTTATCTTTACATTTTTGGCTTAGCTCCCATACTTTGGCTAAATGGTGTTGGGATTTGGCCCTCTCCACTTGAAGAGTCCAAGCTCCCATCCTTATACATTTGGGCTTCACGTAATCCTTGGTCTACTTAGGCCAATTCTTCTAATATTTTTCCTTGTATAAAAGCTCTAAGTACATTTTTAAACTTCTTTAGCCTTTCTCTTACAATTGGGCCATGATCCTTATTGGACCTGCCTTGGTCAAATTCATCAAGCCTTCAATTGTTGCATTCAAATTTGTTTCTTTTCATTATTTCTACATTCCTTAGTGATGCCTTCTGCCAAGGCAAGTCCAATAAGGATCACAACCCTATCATAAGAGAAAGGCTAAATAAGTTTAAAAATGCACTTAGAGCTTTTATACAAGGAAGGATATGGAAAGAATTTGCCCAAATCAACTAAGGATTGCTTAAAGCCCAAATGCATGACAATGGGATCTTAGACTCTTCAAATGAAGTGCTTAATTTAATCTAATATAGCCCAATTGATGGAGAGGACCAAAGCCCAACACCATTCAGCCATAGTATGGAATTGAGCCCAAAATATGAAGATAAGCCCAAATGTTAAAGATCCATACCAGATTTGCTTATATGAACAAGGTTGGTTTGATCCTTGTCCGTATGCTAAAGAATAGTTGCCCAAAATCTATCAAACCAAGTATTGGAGTTTTGATCTTCAAATCCCAACTAGACCTCTAGAAAACTTGTTTCTAGCAACTTAAGTTATAAAGATTCAAAGTTATGTTAACTCAAACCTTAAATTAACCAAGCCAATTTAAGATCAAAATTAACAAGCTTGTGAAATTATTAAGCCTTCACTCAACAATCTCACCAAGTCCACTCAAGAACTCAAGAAGAGAATTTAATCTCATAAGCAAAATTGCTAACAATAATAATATTGATTGAATGAATCCCTCTTAGCAAAATATGAGGGCTATTTATAGCCTTACAATGCTTAAGCCAAAACCAATTAGGATTTGGTTTACATTCCCTAACATAATTCAATATTTCCTAATGTAATAAGGAAAAGGCAATCCTAAACTAAATAGGAAAACTAAAGAAACATTATTATTGGTCAACAAGATTAGACTAAGATACTTTCTTAACTAAAGAACAACTCTTCCTAAATAGAAAAGGAAAAGGATTCAATCTAATGAGGAAATCCTAATAGTATTAGGAAATATTGCCAACTAAGGAAATCTTGGAAGAATCTTTGACTTTGGGCCTTATTTCCTTGCTTACATGACTTGGGGTTCCTTTTACATGCCTTGGGCTTCTTTTTAAATGCCTTGGCCGAATTGGGTTATGCTTGGGTGCTCTCTATAAGTTGGGCTCCATTGTATTAAGTTAAATGCTCCATTTGAAGAGTTTAAGCTCCCATCAGCTTTTAATTGGAATTCATGCATCTTTTGCTCTTTTTGGGCTAATCCAAGTGTAACTTCTTATTGCATGAATGCTCCAATTGCCTCCTTAAACTTCTTTAGCCTTCCCCTTGTGAATGGGCCTTGAAGTTGGAGTGGATCCTTTGCTAACCTGTCTTGGCTACTTGCATCAAATTAATTATTCAATTTTTTTGAGACTTTAGTACAGGATGACACTAGTTCAGATATTTGATATTTTAGTTTTTAGAGTTCAATTTCCCACACTAGTAAAAATTAAGCTTTTCATTTTTAACTTTTAAGGACAATATTATTTTGAATTCCTCATTCTTATATTGTAACACCCCAAAATTTACTAATTATTTTTCCTCTAGAGTTATGAATATTTGATTTATTAAAATATATCTATTAGTCATTAATTTGAATTTTAAATTTAATTTGAGTATTTTATATTAGAGAAAATTATTTGTGTACATGTGTATGTAATTAGTATTATAACTAATTTAATTTCAAGAAGAATAAAATATTTTAAAGATAATTTTCAATTTATTTAAATACATGTGATTGTGCAATAATATTGTATTTCTAAGTTTGAAATTTAATCATGTTATTTATGTGAAAATTTTGTAAATGTAATAATAATAATGATAAGTATTATTATTATTATTATTACTATTATTATTATTATTTTTTTTTTTTGAGTGAGTTTCAATATTAAGTTATGTATGATTTATTTATAGTGAGATTTTATTTAAGTATAGTTAGTAATAATAAAGTATTCTAACTTAGAATTCAATAACTAAAAGTAGCATTCATGAAGAAAATTATTTTAGTTCATGTATAAATATAGTTTGAAATATTTTTTAGAGTTTTAATTATATGTATTTATATATATTAAATATTATAAAGAATTTTGAAAAAATGAAGAAGAATAATTGGGAAAGAATTGAGGGGAGAGAGAGAGAGAGCAGGAGGAGGAGGAGGGGTTGCCTCTAGCCACCACCGGTTGACATAGCCCTTGCCACTCACTCCCCCTCACCTGAAGCAGGTGGCTAGTGGTGGTGGAAGCACTGATGGCCGCGCGTGGTAACGAAAGGAAGAGAAAATGTGAATTTTTGGGCGATAGACTTCAAATCCTCGTATCTCTTGATTCTGACATCCAAATCAAGTATGGTTAGTGGTGTTGGAAAGCTGGTGAGTCCAACTTCATTTTGGTAGCTTGTTGTCAAAAATCGCCTATACCAGTAGTGGTAGCTAGTCAAAGTTTCAACCTTTTTACATGGTTTTTGCTTGATTCTGGCCAAACGGAGAAGAGTTTAACTACACTATCACCTCCTATGGACTCCTGGAAAGGTGATTTACATTTTGGTATGAGTGGTGTCATCACTGGTCACTGGTGATGAACTCCGGCAACCATAGATGACAACTCTAACTAGGTTTTAGAGGCAAAGCAAGACAAAATGCTTTACTCATCGTCCTGAACACAATGGTGCAGTTCTTGCAAATTATAGATGTCCCAGTGAGATTTTATGAATTTTTATTTATTTTTCAGTAATTGTAATTTAGGTTTAAAATTATGAAATTAATATTATTGGAGGTTTAATGGCATTAGAATGGATTAGATAGATATATGATGATATTAATTAATTTATGGATGAAAAAAATAAGGTTTAATGGCAATTTTAGATTAAATTATGAGAATTAATAGAGTTTATTTTTATTAAAGAAATTAAATAGAATTAATACAATTGTTAAGCATTATGGAATTATTAAGGGTATTTTATGGAGTTAATAGAATAATTATAAAGGTAATTAAGTTAAATTTGAGATTTAATTATGGGTTGAGAAAGTTTATTTAATTGGAGGATTTAATTAAATTTTGAAGAGATAAATAGTATTAATTATAAGTATGTATGTTATTTAAGGATATTGTGATTAAATAGAATTTTAGAAACAAGTGATGAATATTAGAGAATTAGTTAGGATTAAATGGAATTATTGGACTTGATTATAAAAATTAGATGAATTAATGAAAATAAGTTATTTAATAGAATTCATGAGAGTTAACAATAAAAATTGGAGAATTTGTTTGAGACTTATTCTTGAGATAATGAATTGGAAATTTTAGATATTTACTTTGAATTCAATAAAATTGTGGAGCATTGAAGTGGAGAAAATATTGAATGATTGGAGGCCCCAAATAGGCATTGTGAGTATTGTGATTTCTTAT
Source organism: Omphalea diandra (assembly GCA_949677035.1). NCBI lineage: Eukaryota > Viridiplantae > Streptophyta > Magnoliopsida > Malpighiales > Euphorbiaceae > Omphalea > Omphalea diandra. The sequence goes on from CATIWR010080562.1 coordinate 5,848, forward strand.
AGGAATTAGACTTGGTTTATGAGGAAAATAGTTCAATTTATAGGGGGGCGATTCTATCAAATTTTTGGTAGAATTAATAACTTATGTAAAACAATAAGTGAATAGAATTATAAGGAATGAGATTGGAATTAGATAAGAATTATAATGAGTTAGATAGAAGTAATTTTTAAAGTATGTTTATATATGACGATAGGATTAATGAATGAAAAATTTACCTAGGAATGGAATTAGCCATCGGAGTGGGGGAATAGTCAGTTTTAGCCCTGCATTCCAGGTGAGTGGATAAACTTTATAATATCATATTTTGCTTAATTATTATTTATGCACGCTTTGAACTGAATTCAAATTTAAGGATAGTTTTCTAAATTGTTTTATGAAATGATTATTTTGATATTAAATTTTGGTGAGTGAATAACTATGTTTGAATTGGTTTCAATTAAAGAATTATTTTCTAGATATATTTACGAAGTGATTGTTTCGATTTTAAATTCTAGAGATTTCCTAAATTTATAATGTTGTAGAATTGGATTTTAGTATTTCTATGTATTACTGTAGAATTTGTTTTCTTTTAGATTAATTTGAAATGAAATTATATTCTAGTAAAAGTTAAAATGATATGAATATTTTCAATTTATTGAATAAAGTTATGTTCTGTTATAATTTTGAGCTAGAAGGTTAAATTGCATTTTATTATATGAGATAAGTAATATTATAACTGGATAAAAGAGGTATGCACTTAGTTATATTATTTATGCAATCACACCTTGGACGTCAGGTGATACATAAACATTAGTATTTTACTATGTCCATTGGAGGCATTAGTCTGCGCGTGTATGACTAGGATTTGCACTATGGACTGCAAGTAGACGTTTTCGCACCTATTGCTTGCTAAGATCGGTAGATTGCATAATTGAGTGTTTATGTGATTTTGTTAGTGTGTTTTATTGATTTTATAGTTAATAAGGATTTTAATTATTTTGTTTTGGGTACGAAAGATTGTGAGTATTAGAAAATGATATAGTTTTATAAATTATCATTTTCCGACAATATATTTATTTTATAATTACTTAGAAATTTTGGAAAGATATTGAAAAGTATATTATTTTGAAGGAACTTGAAATTGATTTTTTGTTGTTTATATAGTCTATTGATATTTTATTTTTAGTAAAATATTGATTAAAAGTTTGATTTATTTACATTCGTAATATACTCTTTATTTTTGGAAGGAATTTCGAAAATGATTTGGTCATTTATACAATTTATTGGTATTTCCATTTCTAGTAGAATATTTTATTAAAAGTTTATTTATATATTTTGAAATAAACTCTTTATTATTGTTTATCCGCTCACTCAATTTTATACTCATTATATTCACTCACCAGTTTATGCAGGAAAATTTTGGATAAAGTCAGTTAGGGCTTCTTATTGCTAGACTCCACGATTTGAGCTAGAGAAAGATTAAATGTGCAACACCCTAAAATTTATAATTTATATTTCCCTAAAGTTATAAGTACTAGATTTATTAAAATATACTTATTTGAGATTTTATTTATATTTGAGATTCAATTTGAGTATTTAAATAATATAAGAGTAAACTTTATCAAGAAAATGATTTGGATTTATATATATTTCCATGCTATGATGAATGCGATAAATTTAATTTTAAAAAGGGGTAAAGTATTTTATAGTAGAATTTTAAATTTATCTAAGTACTTGTAATTATGATTCTAAATGACTTATTAGATTTTATGGATATATTAATGTTTTAAAGATAAATGATTTTAAATTAGTGGGATTATTATTTTAATTAATATTATTATACTATATATTATAAATTAAGTTTGATAAATGATTATATTTAGGGAATTAAATTTAATGAGACAATGATGATATTTAATATTTTAAAATGAGTTTTATGTAAATAAAATATATTTAAGGATTTGAATTATTATTGTTAATATAATTAATTATGAAAGTTATTATGTTAAAAGATTTTATTAATTTTTGAGAGATTAAATTAATTTATGTGAAATATTTATATTATGAAAATAATTATTATGGCTGATTTATTATTTGATTATTATACTAATAGATTTAAATTAATTCAAGTTAATTTGTGTATTTTTATAATTTAACTATTGATGAGAAATTTAATTAAGAAAAAAGTTTAATTAATTAAATATGTTGAGAGATATAAAATTTGGTTATGAGAATTTTAATTATATTATTATTATTATTTAAAAAAAAAGAAATGAGATGAGAAGGAAAAAAAAAAAAGAAGAAGAGGCACTGCCATTTTGGCTTTACAGCCAAAACTGCAAGTTTTGGCTGTAAGCCAATATTGTCCGCACCAAAAACAAAGAATTAAAATAGGGGCAAAATTTTCAATGGTCATAACTCCTCAATCATCGCTCCAAAATGAGTTGTTCAAGATGCAATGGATAGTTCCCTTCACAGGCTTTCCATGAATATCTGACTCGTCCGGAATGGAGGTGAAACGATGACGCAATTACCGGTCAATATTTCAATCAAAATTTAGTTTTTAATCAATTTTGGGCAAACATTAGCTCATATGACAATACTGTAAGTGCCTACGAACTCTTGGGAAGATGATTTACAATATGGTTGTGACCCTTTTCCCAATTGTCACCAGTGGCAAACTCTAGCCACCGTGGGTGGTTGCTCCATTGAGGTTTTAGAGGTGAAGTGGGGTAGAATGCTTTGCTCATCGTCCTGAAAATAATGGTGCAATTCTTAGGAATTATAGATGCTCCAGTAAGATTTTATGAATTTTTATTGATTTTCAATAATTGTAATTAGGTTTAAAATTATTAAATTAATTTATAATTTATAGATAAATATATGATGTATTAATTAATTTATGGATGCAAGAATTGAGGTTTAATGGTGATTTTAGAATGAATTATGAGAATTAATAGAGTTTATTTAATTAGACGAACTAATTAGAATTAATGCAATTAATAAGGATTATGGAATTTTTAATGTTTTTTTTTTGTTAATAGAATAATTATGAGGATAATTAAATTAATTTGAGATTTAATTGTGGTATGTGGAAGTTCATTAAATTAGAGGATTTAATTAAATTTGAAGTGATTAATAGTATTAATGATGTTATGGATGTTATTTAAGGATATCTAATCAACATAGAATTTTAGAAATAAGTGATGAATATTATAGAATTATTTGGGATCAAATGGAATTATTGGACTTGATTATAAAGATTATATGAATTAATGAAAGTAAATTTGATTAATGAAATTTATAAGAGTTAACATTGAAATTGGAGAATTGTTTGAGAATTATGTATAAGATAATGGATCGAAAAATTTAGATATTTATTTTGAATTTGATGAAATTATGGACTATTGGATGATTGAAGGCCCTGGATGGGAATTGCATGTATTGTGATTTTTTGCAGAAATTAAACTCATTTTATGAGGGGAATAATTCAATTTATAGGGGGATTTTGCCAAACTTTCGGTAGAATAATTAATCTCAATAGAAGGATAGATGAATAGAATTACTAGAAATGAGATTAGATTACAACTATAACGAGTTAGAAGTGATTTTTAAATTACATTTATATATGTGATTATAGGATTAATGAATGGAGAATTTGCTTGAGAATGCAATTAGTCATCGGAGTGGAAGATAGTCAATTTTAATCATGCATTCCAGGTGAGTGGATAAACTTAGAAATATGCAATTTTGTTTACTATATATATATATATATATATATTGAGAATTGAATTTAGATTTAAAGATAGTTTTAAGAATTGTTTTATGAAATGATTATTTTAATATTAAAGTTTGGTGAGTGAATAAGTATGTTTTGGATTGATTTCAATCATAGGATTATTTTATTGATATATTTATGAAGCGATAGTTTTGATTTTAAATTCTAGAGATGGGATAAATTTACCATATTGTAAAGTTTGATTTTTATTATTTTTGTCTATGATTTTGAGATTTATTTTCTCTTAGAATAATTCTTTAAACTTGAGAATTTGAAATGAAATGATATTCTAGTGAAATTGAAAATGATATGAATATTTTGGGTTTATTGATGAAAGAAAATTATTATTTTATGAGTATTTATAGTTGTTAGAAATTATATGGAGGATTGTGTTGATAAATTGAGAAATTTTAATTATTGGATTATACAATGTGTTTGGTCAATTTTGGAGACCCAACTTGAATTAAATGATGTTGAAATATATTATACAACTATTTTTACAAGAAACTGACCCGTTTTACCGAGGGGGAGGTGGTTATATCCAATTTTTAAGGGAGATACTACCAAAATGTTATTAGAAATTTCAATGAAAATTAAATTGAGGACTTTAGGGATAAAAAAATAACATTAAGAATTAAGCTATGAATAATATTCTATATTGATTCTAATAAATTATTTCTTTTATTTAAACTCTTTTGCTACCTTGTTTGCACCACTAGAAGTGTCGGAGTGTTTTACGATCTTCAACTTTCCGTGAGTCAATAGTATATATTTTTATGGCATACTAGCTTTCAACATTTCATATAAGGCATGACTCTTCTAGTATATTATTATTGTTATTATTATTGATGTTGCATTGTATGTTTATATGCATGTGTAATGATGTGATTGTGGATTGAGAGCATGAACATGCCATCATATAGGTTTAATTAGGACTAAGTGCACACTAGTTTGATCAAATATAAATTATTGTGATTGATGTGATAATGCCCTAGTTGAGCTTGTTATCCAGGCTTAGGATGTTAATAAAATATGATGGGATAATGCTTCCTCTCTAAATTGAGGATATTAAAATACCATAATATAATGCTTCCTCTCTGAACTGAGGATATTAAAATACCATAATATGATGAGATTATGAGCACCCTAGTCTAGCTTGCTCTCTAGTTGATGGTACATTGAAATAAGTGAACTGGTTAGCAACCTTAGTCAAGCTTACTCTCTGGGTACTAATCAATTTAGATCAAAAGAGCCTAATGGCTATTAGTATTGGAGTATATAGGGTTTTGCATGCTTAACTTTGTTGATGAATTGTATATACATATACATACATACATATATAGGCTTGCTACAAGTTTATATATATATATATATATATATATATATTGATAGAGGTGAATTTTGTTATGTAAATCATGGTGTATATTATCTATTATCATTGAAAAACCTCAATAATCATTAATTAGAGATTTGTTGAGATTAAAATGAAATAGGCTTGCTACAAGTTTCAGTGGCTTTGAGCCTTCTCATTCCCTAGCACCGGTCACGGTCTAAATGGGGTCATGACAAAGTTGGTATCAGTGCTTTGGGTTTAGAATTCCTAAGGCCAATATCATTTTTGTAAATACTACACAACTAGGATCCAATACATCTTTACATGTTTTCATTGCTTCTAGTTTTTGTGTTTGCTGTTAGGGTGTTGGTTTGACGTCTATGAGGTTTATGATCCATAACAGAATTTAAATGAATTTTCAAGGGATATTAATATTTTTAAAATGATAAGAGTTTTGTTTTTATCTAAAGTGGCCATTGAAAATAGTTTTTGAAAAAAAAAGTTTGAAATGTTTTTAGGCTTTGGAATTTGAGTACATATGTCTAGATATAATGAGGTCCACATGTACATTGAGTCATGTACCATTAACTCATGCATCATGAGTTAAGCATCATGTGTCACTCATTACATTCAGTTTCGCATAGTTCATCACTCTAGACACATGTATGCGAGTTCCAAAGCAATGAACAAAAAAAAAGTGTTTTCATCGATAAAATGATTTTGTTAAGGATTTCTTAAAAAATAAATTAATTTGATTAATTTGAACTGGATCGGATCCTCTAGCTGAATGGTGAAGAATATAGAAAATTGAGACTGTATAACTCCTATGGTTTTGCTACAGATAAATCTAGCAGAGTATGGAGATATGAGGAGATAAGAACAATAGCTAGATCTATGCTCAAAAGGTTTGATCATGTCAAGTGGAGCAAAAGCGTGGTGTCCATGATGTCAGTGGTTCGTATGGCCTGTACAAAAATTTCAAGGAAGAAATTACTTAGGGGGGAGAGAGAATTGTAACGCTCTAAAATTTATAATTTATGTTTCCCTAAAGTTATAAGTATGAGATTGATTAAAATATACTTATTTGAGATTTTATTTATACTTGAGATTTAATTTGAGTATTTAAATAATATAAGAGTAAACTTTATCAAGAAAAATGATTTGGATTCATATATATTTCCACGTAATGAACCATGTGGTGAATTTAATTTTAAAAAGGGGTAAAATATTTTCTATTAGAATTTTAATTTATCTAAGTACATGTAATTATGATTCTAAATGACTTTATTGGATTTTATGGATATATTAATGTTTTAAAGATAAATGATTTTAAATTAGTGGGATTATTATTTTAATTAAGATTATTATACTCTATATTATAAATTAAGTTTTATAAATTAAGTTTGATAAATGATGTATATTTAAGGGTTTAAATTTAATGAAAAAATGATGATATTATTTTAAAATGAGTTTTATGTAAAGAAAATATATTTAAGAAATTAAATTATTCATGTTAATATAACTAATTACGAAAGTTATTATGTTAGAAGATTTTATTAATTTTGGAGATTAAATTAATTTATGAGAAATATTTATATTATAAAAATAATTATTATGGCTGATTTATTATTTAATTTAAGTAAATTTAATATTAATTTATTAAGTGAAAATATCATATTATATTTAAGAGAATTAAATTAATTCAAGTTAATTTGTGTATTTTATAATTTAACTATTGATGAGAAATTTAATTAAGAAACAAATTTAATTAATTAAATATTTTGAGAGATATAAATTTTAGTTATGAGAATTTTATTTATTGTATTATTATTATTATTATTATTATTATTATTATTATTATTATTATTATTATTCAAACAAAAAGAAATGAGATGAGTTGAAAAAAAAATAAAAAAGGGAGCACTACTATTTTGGCTTAAAGCCAAAACTGACTTGCACCAAAAATAGAGAGGAAGAAAGAAACATAGAGAGAGAGAGAGAGAGAGAGAGAGAATATGGGGCACAAATTTTAATGGCCATAATTCCTCAACCATAGCTCTAAATTGAGTGATCCAAAATGTTATGGAAAGCCCTCTCCACAAGCTTTTAATGGATATCTGATTCATCTAAAATGGAGGTCGTACAACAACACAACGACCGATTAAAGTTTAGGTCAAAATTTAATTTTTGGATTATTTCAGTCAAATGATAGATCATATGACAATGTCATAAGTTCTTATGAACTCCTAGGAAGAAGATCTACGAGATGACTTTGGCCATTTTCCCAACTGTCACTAGTAGCAAACTCCAGCTACCGTGGGTGGTGGCTCAGGCGAGGTTTTGGAGACAAAGTGGAGTGGAGTAGAATGTTCCACTTATCATTCTAAATACAATGGTGCAATTCTCATAAATTATAGATGCTTTGGTGAGATTTAATGAATTTTTATTGATTTTTTGATAAATGTAATTTGGGTTTAAAATTATTAAATTAATGTTTATTAGAGGTTTAATGGCTTAGGAATAGACTAGATAAATATATGATGATATTAATTAATTTATGGATGATAGAATTGAGGTTTAATGGTGATTTTAGATTAAATTATGAGAATTAATAGAGTTTATTTTAATTAAAGGAATTAATTAGAATTAATGCAATTAGTGAGGATTATGGAATTTTTAATGGTATCTTTTGGAGTTAATAGAATAATTATGAGGATAATTAAATTAATTTGAGATTTAATTGCGGTTTGTGGAAGTTCATTAAATTAGAGGATTTAATTAAATTTGAAGGAATTAATAGTATTAATGATGATTATGGATGTTATTTAAGGATATTGTGATCCAAATAAAATTTTGAAATAAGTGATGAATATTAGAGAATTAGTTGGAATCAAATGAAATTATTGGACTTGATTATAAAGATTAGATGAATTAATGAAAGTAAGTTTGATTAATGGGATTTGTGAGAGTTACCATTGAAATTGGAGAATTGTTGGAGAACTATGCATAAGATAATGGATTCAAAAATTTATATATTTATTTTGAATTTGATGAAATTATGAAATATTGAATTGGAGAATATATTGGATGATTGAAGGCCTCAGATGGGTATTGTGTCAATTATAATTTCTTGCAGAAATTAAACTTGTTTTACGAAGGGAATAGTTCAATTTATAGGGACGATTGTGCCAAATTTTCAGTAGAATTAATTAATCTAAATATAAGGATAAATGAATAGAATTATTAGAATGAAATTAGAATCAGACAATAACTATAAGGAGTTAGATGTGATTTTTAAATTATATTTATATACGCGATTATAAGATTAATGAATGGAGAATTTGCTTGGGAATGCAATTAGCCATCAGAGTGGAAGATAGTCAATTTTAATCATGCATATCAGGTGAGTGAATAAACTTAGAAATATGTAATTTTATTTAAAGATCATTTTTAAGAACTTTTTTATGAAATGACTATTTTAATATTAAAGCTTGATGAGTGAATAAGTATGTTTTGAATTGATTATAATTAAAAGATTATCTACTAGATATATTTATGAAGTGATAGTTTTGATTTTAAATTCTAGAGATGGGGTAAATTTACCATATTGTATAATTTAATTTTTTATTATTTTTGTGTAAGATTTTGAGATTTATTTTCTCTTGGAATAATTCTTTAAATGTGAGAATTTGAAATCAAATGATATTCTAGTGAAATTGAAAATGATATGGATATTTTGGGTCTATTGATGAAAGGAAATTATTGTTTTTATGAATAGTTGTTGAAAATTATATGGAGGATTGTGTTGATAAATTGAGAATTTTGAAATTGGATTATATAATGTATTTGGCCGGGTATATGAGAAGTTTGGAGACCTGACTTGAATTGAATGATGTTGAAATATATTATAAAAGTGTTTTTTTTATAGGAAATTGACCCATTTTACAGGGGGTTATATCAAATTTTTAAGGGAGATGCTAACGAAATTTCATTCAGTGAAAATTAAATTGAGGACTTTAGAGATAAAAAAAATCTTAAGAGTTAACCGATGAATAATATTTTATATTGATTCTAATAAATTATTTATTTATTTAAACTCTTCTGCCACCCAGTTTGCACCACCAAAAGTGTAGGAGTATTTTACAATTTTGAACTTTTTGTGAGTTAATATTATATATTTTTATGGCATACTAGCTAGTTTATAATTTCAAATTTCATATATGGCATGACTTTTCTAGTATACTATTATTATTATTATTATTATTATTATTATTATTATTAATGTTTCATTGTATGTTTATATGGATGTGTAATGATTGTGATATAATGTGATTATGGATTGAGAGCATGAACATGTATGCACTGGTTTGATCATACAATGCCTACATATTTGCTATGTATGATTCCTGTTAATGCATAATGTGTGCTCATCTAGTATGTTATAGAAGTATATAATATTAACTCACTCTCAAGATTGATAGTCTAAATTAATTTTTCAAGTAGTAGCTGATCCGATAGATTATTTTTGATAGCCCCACAATCCTTCATCTGCGTGGGCATATTATGTTATACTTATTTCTAATTTATTTAAATTCTAACACGTTGCAGTTTAGAATAGTAAGACTTGTAGATTAATAGAGATGAATTTTGTTATATAAATCATGATGGATATTATTTATTATCATTGAAAAACCTTAATAATAATTAATTAGAGATTAGCTGAGATTAAAGTGTAATAGGTTTATTATAGGTTTCAATGACTTTAGGCCTACCCATATGCTAGAGCCGATCACGATTGAAATGGGGTCGTGACAAAATGGGATAAATAGGGCCCCTAAGTTTAGGGTGTTACAAGTTGGTATCAAAGCATAGGTTAATGTGGACTCTAACAAATGAAGCAAGAGATATGAAGTTGCAAATTATTAAGGTGTAGCTTAGAAATAAGGTCATAAATATTAAAGTTGGAAAGATTTAGGTGTAACAATAATAGATTAGTAGTAGTGGAAGATTTAATAAAGTTACAGGCATATTCTTAGTGGTAAACAGAAGACTTAAGAATTAGTGTGTTGGTTAGACATCTATGAGGTTTCTAATTCATAAGGGAAATTCAAAATGAAATTTCAAGGGATGTTAATATTTTTTAAATGATAAGAGTTTTGTTTTTATCTGATGGTGGCCACTGAGGTTGATAATGTAAAAAAAAAATGTTGAAAATATTTTTGAAAAAAAAAAAGGTTTGAAATGTTTTCAGGTTTTGGAATTTGAGTGCTTGTGTCCAGAGATGATGAACTCAATATATACATTGAGTCATGCATCACTAGTCAAGCATCATGTGTCACACATTGCATTTGATTGTGCATAATCCATCATTTTTGGACACAAGGATATCGATTCCAAAACAGACAAAAAAAAAGTGCTTAAATCGATAAAATGATTTTGTTATGTATTTGTAAATCGAATTATTTTGAGTTACCCCGAAATGGATTAGAACTCTAGATATAAAAAGAATATAAGAATTTCGGACTGTATAACTCATGTGGTTTCAGAAATTAACTATAGGAATGAGGTAGCTATATCTATGATATGTAAATATTTGTATATAAGAATCCAAACATAGTGTGGTAGCATGAGAAAATAAGAACAATGGCTAGACTTATATTCGAGATGTTTGATAGGGTTACGTGGAGCAGAAGTTTAGTGATTTTGATGTCAGTGGTTTACAAGACTCATATTGAAAATTCAAGGATGAAATTTCTTAAGGGTGAGAGAATTGTAACGCCCAAAATTTTCTAATTATATTTTCTCTAGAGATATGAATATTCGAGTTATTAAAATATATCTATAGGTAATTAATTAGAATTTTAAATTTAATTTGAGTATTTTATATTAGAGAAAATGATTTGTGTACATGTGTATATATTTAGTATTATAACTAATTTAATTTCAAGAAGAGTAAAATATTTTAAAGATAATATTTAGTTTATTTAAATACATGTGATTGTGATATAATATTGTATTTATAAGTTTGAAATTTAATCATGTTATTTACGTGAAAATTTTGTAAAGGTAATAATAATAATGATAAGTATTATTATTATAAATATTTTAAAGTGAATTTCAATATTAAGTTATATATGGTTTATTTATAGTGAGATTTTATTTAAGTAGAGTTAGTAATAATAAAGTATTTTAAATTAGAACTCGATAACTACAAATAGTATTCAAGAAGAAAATTTAGTTCATATATAAATGTGGTTCAAATTATTCTTGAGAAGTTTAAATGTGTGTTTATGTATTTAGAATATATATATGTGTGTGTGCGTGGGTGTGTGTGTGTGTGTGTGTGTGTGTGTGTGTGTGTGTGTGTGTGTGTGTGTGTATATATATATATATATATATAAAGAGATTTGTGTGGCTGTGATTGGTCCACACAGGACCAATCACATGCAGCGGAAAAGAAAAAGAGGGTCTTAAGTTTAAGATGTTACATATATATTTTAGAATAAAAATAAATAATTAATAATTTATATAAAAATAATAAATAACTTATATATTAGATGTTAACTTAAAAAGTATTTTCAATATTTTTTACTAATAACTAAAAAATAATCTAATTATTAGTTAGTATAAGTAGTAATCATTAGCAATGTACCTAAACTTAGGGGTTGTAATGTTTGGTTTAACCTAAAAGACTAAATTGATTGGTTCAATTCTGTTCAATTTGATTGAATTCAAAATTTTTTTAGATTTGATTTTTTTCTTAAAAAGTTCAGTTAATTTAGTTTGATTTATTTGTGAAAAATTAAAACCAAACAAACTACACTTTTCTTTATTGAAAAAGAGATTTTTAAAAAATTTAGTCAATTCAATTTGATTTGATTGTGAAAAATTAAAACCAAACAAACTAAACTTTTTTTTATTAAAAAAGATATTTTAAATAAATGATATAAATGTAGTTTTATTAGATGTGCCAGTTTCATATCCTATCCAAAAGAAAATCTAAAATAACCTAAAATTTTATGGTCAAATTTGTTTTGACCCAGTGATTAACTTGAATTAACTAGATCTTGACTTGACCTGCGAATTGATCCAAATAATATGATGTAGATTATTAAAAATATTTAAAATTTATTTAAAATTTAAATTTTTTTTTCAATTCTATATAAACTTAATTTTATTGCTCGTTTTCACTATGTATATTCATTTATTTAAAAAATAAATTATATTTTATTTATTAGACTTTTAAATAAAAATAAAAATTTTAAATAAGTTCTAATTATGAAAAATCCACCTAATTAATTTTTTTTAAAAAAATTATAATAAATATACATATTTTATAGATTTTTTTAAAATAATTTATTTTGACTTTATGTTGATAGGTTCCAATAAGCTTTTAGTATCAAATTTGACTCTGTTTGTTTACACGATTTAAATTATTTAAAATAAATAAAATTTATACATAAATCTAAATAATAATATTTTTAAATAATAAAATTAAGAGTGATCTGATTCGACTTAAAACTCAAAAAATGACTCTAAATTAGTTTTTGCGCATTGCTCCATAGCCTGATTGAACCTGTAATTCAAAGTGATTCCATCTATAATTGAAAGTGACTTGATATTAACTACAAGAACTTGTTCATCTACAAAATGAATTATATAATTGGAACAAATTTTCTTTTTTCCTTTTGTTCACACTCAACAAACTAAACGTTTTTCATAATCTTATTGTTGGTATTATATTAACATGAGAATACATGTCAAAATAATATAATTATGGCTTTATAATATTAGAGTAAGTAAGCATATCAGAGATATATAATATCTCAGTTGTTGACTTCTAATGAAAAACATTATATAAACGATAAAAAAAAAAAAAATCTAAATCTCCTTTTTTAAGTTCTTAATAAAAAAAAATTTAAGGAGTCCATTTTTTTTCTTAGTACTCTTTATTTTCAACTTTTTTACACAAAATAAATAAAATTTGCAAGTTACGCATTATAAAAATTTATATGCAAATCATAATAAATTTTTAATTTAATGATAATAAAATTATTTTTAAAATTAAAATTTTGATTTGAATAACAATTAAAATTAATTCTTTAAATAATCATAGAAAAACAAAGATTTACTTATAATAAATTTATATACACGTGACAGCATATTAAATGAATTCAAAGATGTATTATAATAAATTTATTATTTTCCCTTTTGTTCACATCCACTAAACTTTTTTGCCTTGGAAGAAGACCAAGGGCAATGCAATGGATTGTTTGACATTTTATCTTTAATTTAGATTAATTTAGTTTTTTAATCTTTTACTTTCAATCTATTAAATCATCATAATTTTATTTATGATAAATTAAACACAAACTTCTGATATCATTAATCACATATGTATGGTGAAATAATAAAGTCAGATTTAGTTAGACTAAAATGCCCTCTTGTCCCTCTCTCTTTTTTCTCCCTTTCTTGAATATAATTATAACAAATTAAACACAAATTTAAAGATGATAACCTTTGTACCAACCCAAAAACTCAATTAAAAATAGCTTGATCCGACTCAAAATAATGAGGAATATGACTTGTGAATCAATTCAAATTTATTCAGCCTCAATCAGATTAAAATAATTTTTTATTTTAAAATTAAAATTAAGTTAGTCACCATCAGAATGAATCAATCCAAATTTATCCAACCTTAATCAGATTAAAATAAATTTTTATTTTAAAATTAAAATTAAGTTAGTCACCATTAGAATGACTTGAACTGACTCAATCCAAACTCTAATAGAAAAGATATCATTTAAAAATCTAAGCTCCCCTATCTCTTTCCCATGATGGCGCTATATATATGGGTCTATGTTAGACATATTGATCATTCATGTCAAGTGATTCTATTTTCAGCTCAGCTGCTTCATTTGTGCAATATTTATGCATGTTATTTTACTTCTTCAAAACTCTATTCATATCAATAATCAAAACGTTGGTCACCATCATAATGTAAATTTACTTTCGTATAAATTATAGTGAATGTGATGCCTCATGCCAAACGGTAACTAAGGGTGAAAAATTTTTGGATTTTCCTCAATAATGATTAAGGTGCCGAAATCTATATAAATTCCACTCAGTTCAATCTCTACCGGATTTAGGCGGGAAGAATTATAGAAATGAGAATATAAATCTCATTGCATGGTTTACCAAAATCCTTTACTGTATGTTTAGTTACATTAAAGAATGAGAAATAGAATCCTACTCTCAAATAAGTGTTTTAATATTTAAATATTTTTGTTTGGTATATCATATAGTATGAAGAAAAGTGAGACATTTTAAGTTTTTGAAATCCTATTCTTGAAATTTTGTCCTAATTTAAAGAACTAAATATAAAAATAGAATTGAAGTCCTATTCTATTTCAATTTTTTAGTGTACCAAATATGTTCTTAGAGTTCAAAGAAAAAGTGATATAACAACAAAGAAAGAAAAAGATTGATATGATGCAGAAAAAAAAGAGAGCAAACACAAAAAGATTGATAAAATCTTTTTCTTTCATGAGCAAGAAATACAACAATAAGGTGTTCAATTTGTTTGAATCTGTCGGTAATTAAATTCTGTTGCTAATTCTTGCTTTCCTTTTTTTTTTTTTTTTTTTTTTTGTAATAATGAGACTTGATCCTATATGACTTAGAGGTGAATGTTTTTTAATGATAAAGTTTATGCACGATTAGAATTAAAGAAAATAAAATAACGACAGAATTAAAGTAGGGAAATCTTTGTTGTATCCAAATCTAAATTAGATTTAAGCTCTAGTTGATTTAATTATTTCTATTGAGTCATACTATTACTTTATTGATAGATGGTAGCTTATAATAATGATTTCAAAAAATCACTTGCCAAAACAGTAAAGATATCATTTATTTTTACATACGGGCACAATCTCTCTCTCTCTCTCTCTTTCTATTATGGCATCTATCATTTTCTTCAATTGTAAAGCAATAAACCTTATTTTGCAAAAAAAAATAAAAAAAATCTTGATTCCCTGAATTTTATGTATTTTTGCTCTAAAATTTTCTAAACATAATTTTCAAGCCCTTAACTTTTCATGTGTAACATGAATTCATTTTTTAATCAATTTGTTATGGGTGTTAACAAAAGATCAATTGGACAATAAAATCGTGGGAAAAAGATCAATTAGATATTTAAACATAGCTGAATTTTAAATAATCTCAAATGAACTTTATCTGTATATTTTGATTTAATTAACACTAATCTTCTAAATTTTAATTCAATCAAATTCTAATTGTATAAAAAATAAGTACAATTTATTTCACTCATTTTATAAATGATAAAAATATCAAATAAAAAGTGTGCTAATTCTTTTAAAATGATGAATTTAAATTATGATATAATTAAATTAATAAACTTGATTAAAAAACTTATAAAATTTAAATGCTTCATTTTCATCCTCGAAATAAAATAAAAATAAAATATTATTTCACTAATTTATACCATGAACATAAGTAAAAATAAATTTATACAATTATTTGTGTCTTTATATATGCCCTAACAAAAGGGAAATAAATATATTTTTATATTTTTATCTATAAATTTTAGTGAGTTCATCTAATTTTTTTTATTATATATGATCTAACATTTTACTTTGTTAAGTACATGGTGAATAGGTGGGAGGAGAACACATATTTACATAATAATGTCTTTGCGAGATAGTGTTTTCTCTCATTCATTTTAGCTAAAATATTTCTAGCTATTCAAATATAATTTATTTTAATAAAATTATGAATCAAAACATAATAAAAAAAAGCAATAAATAGATGGAGTAGAACATGCAAACTCAAAATTATGCACCATTATTATCAAATACCAAAAAATTGTAAAATAAAAAGTTCTACTCATAACATAACAAAACTAAGAATCTCATTTCAAAAAATGAATCAAAGCACGTCGTCAAAAAAATAAAAATTTATCATATTGCAATAGATAATTTATTAATATAAATTATAAATATTTAACTCATGAATTTATATTTTTAGCAAACAAGAAACTAAAATGGCTTAAAAAAAGGGTACAATAATATTGTCTCAAGATAATCTCACCCTTCTCTCTTTCTCTATTTCTTACCTTCTGATATCATCATTTATTCAATTTAATCTCATCAATACATCAAAATCATTATGTCTATTATTTCTTTGTGTGGTTCTCTCTTAGTTGAAGAAAACATATGCATTTTATGTATAAAAAGTACAATAAATATTCTTTATTCAAGTGAACTTAATGAAATCAATATTTGTCCACTTAGTTCAATCTCTACTGAATTTAAGTGGGAAGAATTATAAAAATAAAAATAAAAATCTCATCGCATGATTTACCAAATCTTTTACAATATATTTAGTTACATTAAGGAAGGAGAAATAAATTCTTATTCAAATATAAGTGTTTTAAGATTTCAATATTTTTGTTTAGTATAATATAAAATCCCATCGCTCTTTTAGATCTCCTTCAGTTTAATTCTCAAACTTACCTTAAGTTTCTCAAATATAGCCCATGATCCAACGAATCTGGATCCTTCTACTTTGTGCAATCTAGTCCGAAATCTTCTTCCAAGTTCAACCTCTTAGCACTCTGGGTTGGTTGAACACTTAGGCAATTTCCACATGGACCTCTTGGATCACTTAACCTTTTAGGGCACTATTGGACTCTAATACTATGTTAGAAATTCTTAGGTTCATGGACTTTACTTACTTGGGCTTGAATATATTGGGCTTCGACTAGAAATACACCAATTAAACTTGGACTGACCTCCAATTGTTCTTAAAAATGGGCCTGTAATATTGGGTAAGCCTTCACCAAAATGGCCTTTGCCATTTTGGTTTGGCTATCCCAACATATATATATGCCATTTGTTTTTGTCTTCTATTTTCAATATGGCATTTTTGTTCCACATTCAAACTCATTCTTCCAACAATATCAATAGCCAAAATGTTTATCACTAAAGGAAATGAGTTTGTCGCAAATTGTATTCATCAATAATCACCAAGGTTATAAAACCTTTTAAGAGTATAAGAAGTGAGTTGTTAATAACTAACAAATTTACAAAAAATATAAAAATCAAACAAACGATTAGGTTTATCTCTTAATAAC
The DNA here is from genome assembly GCA_949677035.1 of Omphalea diandra. Lineage (NCBI taxonomy): Eukaryota > Viridiplantae > Streptophyta > Magnoliopsida > Malpighiales > Euphorbiaceae > Omphalea > Omphalea diandra. The sequence goes on from CATIWR010080562.1 coordinate 23,092, forward strand.
CCCCTCAAGCCAATGCCACAAATAGGTTGAACATAAAGGTAAGGACGAAGGAACACAAATCTTTGTGATGGCAATGGCTTGGTTGGAATGTTAGCTACTTACTCCTTGAAAGATAAGAACCTTATGGTGAACTACTTTATAACCACTCACTTACGAATAAAGTGATAATCCAATTCCACATACTTAGCTTTAGCATAGAAAATAGGATTAAAGGGCATATGCACAACTCTCTTATTTTCATAACAAATTATAATTAGCAGATTAGGACCAAACCCAATTTTAGTTAACAAACTTCTTAACCATTATGCATCAATAGTAGCATTAGCAATAACTTTGTATTCCCTTTCAATTGATGAGCATACGATTGTAGGTTATTTCTTAGCTGCCCAAGAAACTACGTTGTTGCCAAGAAAGGTACCATAATCGCTAGCGAAATGTCGATCATCCTAACAACCTTCCCAATCAATGTCAACAAACCATACTATGTTGAGATTAAAGGAGAAGACTAGCTTGAGAACATGGAAAGTCATGCCATTACTACAAAAAAATCAAAATAATGGCGAATTTAGTTATTGAATTTTTCGTAGCTAAATAACAATGGATCCCCAACGAAGTCACAAAATTATCGACGGATTCACAATTCGTCACTAATTTCGTAGGCAAAACTAGCACCAAGTTGGTGCTAGTTGGCTACCTACAACTTAGTGATGGAATCAAATCTATCGCTGAGCCTAGTATTGAATTAGCGACGAAATATTTTGTCGTTAATTTAGCAATAGATTAGCGACAAAATTTTCTATCACTATTTTTTTACCCTAAAATAAAAATGTAAAAGTTATTTAGGTTGGAAAATTAGTGATAAATTCAGTTCTATTGCTAATTACCAGTGGATTAGTGAGGAAATTTTCCACTACTTATTTTTTTGCTTCAAAATAAAAATATAAAAATTTTTTAGGCAGAAAAATTAGTGATAGATTTCATTATGAAAATTTTGTTGCTAATTTTTTTGGCCCAACATAAAAATTTTGAATTTTTTTGATTGTTTAGCGACGAAAAATTTCATCACTAAAATTTTTTACCTTCAATTTATTTTTGCTCCACTCATTTTTCCCATTATTTTCTCCATTTTGTCTCTTTTTATTTCTCTACCTTCCTTCTCTATTATTTTCTCCTTTCTTCCTTCTTTCCCTTCTTCTCATCTCCCCTCACTCCCACCTCCACCTCCTCAGCCTCATGTCGCAACGTCCTCCACCCACCGTCACTCCTCCATTGTCTCCTCCACCACCTGTTGTCGTCTTATTCATTGCTTTCTCTATTACTGACACCTCTACCACTCATTGTCATCTCCTTCATCACTTCCTCCACCACTTGTCATCGCCTTCTTCACTACTTCCTTCACCACCACATCCTCCCTATTGTTATGCTAATTGAAAATATGTAATTTTTAATATTTTTGCTAGTTGAATAAATGTAATTGTTAATTTTTTGTTACTTGAAAATACGTAATTATTAATTTTTTATTACTTGAAAATGTGTGGTTATAAATTTTGTAATTTTGAAGTTATTAAATTCCATTTTATTTTCTATAATTATACTTGTTAATGTTTAATTTAAAATTTTTATGATTTATTTATTTTATAATTGATAACATATTGATATTTAGATTTAAAGAATTAATAATATATTAATATTAAAATTCAATAAATTAATAATTTAAAAATATGATAATCAAATTAGTAATATGATGAATTCATTAATTTTAAGTTTACCAATTTTAATTTTTAAATTAAATAAATAAATATTTTCTTTTAAATACTTATAAGTATAAAATATAAAATATACAAAATATAAAAATGTTAATATACAAAATATCAAATGAATAGATAACGATGGAATTATGATAGAATTTTTTGTTGCTATTTTTAGCTATGGAAAATTCAATCGCTAAGTTTAGCTTTTGAAATAGCGATGAAATCTAAGCGCTATAAAATTTTGCCACTGGGGGTAGCAATGGAATGAAATTTTGTCGCTAAGACATTATTTTAGCGATGGAAATTCAATTGCTAATCTAGTAGATTTTTATAGTGCCTTTAAATAGAGAGGAAGTCATTTAACATCTTGCTAATGAACATTCATAGGGCAATGCATGAATTGACACAAATTGTTTACTGAAAATGCAATGTTTGGCCTTGTGAGAGTCACATATTGCAACACACCTACTGTTTGATGATAGACATTGCCATTAGGAAAAAAGGTCCCCGCTATTTTCAAAAGAGGTGGCAAGGCTGCCATGTGCATTTGCTGAGGTTTGACATTCTCTAAGCCAACACGATTAAGCAAATTGTAAATGTATTTTTGCTAACATAGATATAAACCATCAACTGCATGATGAACTTGAATTCCAAGGAAATCATATAACAAGCCCATATCTTTCACAGGGAACACTTGTGACATGTGCTTAATTAGCTCATTTATAAGAATTGATGATGTCCTTGTAATTATAATACCATCCACATACACAAGAACAAAGATTTTGTCAATGCCATGACCATGGAAAAATAAAAAAGTTATTTGTCTTGGAATTCGCATTACCAAGTGATAAGAGAAAGTTTCTAAGGAGAAGAAACCCTGCTCCCGAAGCTTGTTTCAAGCGGTATAATAATTTATTTAACCTACAAAAAAGTCATGCTTAATTGAATTAACAAAACCAATAGGCTATGACATATAAATGTCCTCTTAGATAGTGCCATGCAAGAAGGCATTTAAAATATTTATGTACCAAAGGTGTCGGTGATAATGACCCACAAGACTTAAAATGGTTTGAATAGTTAACGCTTTAGTGATTGGGCTAAAAGTCTCTATATAATCTAGACCAGCTTATTGATTGAAACCTTAAGCAACAAGCCTTATCTTGTAACTTGCAATAGTCTATATTAGGATTACGCTTGATGCAGTATACCCACTTATTACGTACCATACTTTTACTAGCTAGACAAGGAATAAGGGTCCATATGTTGTTATAAAGTAAGGCTTGAAACTCTTTATGCATTGTATTTTCCCCTTCCTTATATTGGTTTGGATTAGGATAAGGCAACCTAAAAGGAGGGTGAATTAGGTTATAAATAAAAACACAAACATATAATGTGAAAGCAATAACCATGAATCAACACAAAGATTTATAGTGATTTGACAATGTGCCTACTCCACTCCCCAAGCTTTCACTTAGGCATTTTCTATTCTTTTTCCAAGCTCAAGAAAAACCTTCCCTTTTCTAGGCTAAGGAAGAACCTTCCATTTTCTAGGCTTAAGAACAACCATTACAATTACTCTCTTTTAATAAGGAATAAGAGAGCCAACCTAACCTTTGGTATTTTTCTAGGTACAATCACCTTTTTAGTGCTCAAGAAAGCCTACTCTCAAAGAGTTACAAAATAATCCCCACTCTACCCAAATTAAAGCAACACTATAAGATTTGCACAAATAGCTTACTAGATGTTCTCTAGTTGATTACAAACATTCTCTAATGTTTCTAACCATTTTTCGGTATTAAAAAATGTCTCTTATATAACCAAAACTGCAAACTAGTTGATAGAATAGTTGATAATCAGTCTAATAGCTTTTTTGCAAAACTAGCTATTAGAGGTGACAACGCCCATTGATTCTGAGCAACGCCTGTTGAACTTGTAACAGATAGTTCCAATGCTCGTTGTTCATTATTTCATGGTTGTTGGCTTTGGTTTCAATACTTATTGGAGTATAATCAATGTCCATTATTAATTTTCTAGAAAGCATAAAGTTGATGTTTTATTTTTCAAAAACTGTAGAAATGCTTCGACGACTATTAGGGAATTCGTAATGCCCATTGGATATACCTTCAATGCTTATTAAGCTTTGAGTGTGCCTCATTGGAAGGTCTATAAGCTATAACTCAATCTATAGCACTGTTTTAATGCTTGTTAAGAAATGGCTCATTGTGAGGTCCAGGGAGTATGGCTCAAAGTTGATCACTTTTCCAACACCTGTTGTGAATGTGCAATGCTTACTGTTAGGTTCTTATCAACGCCCATTGTGAAACCTCAAAGTTCATTGCGAGTTTCAACGCAACTCTAACTATATCACTTCTCTAATGTTTTTGATGAGTTTTCTCAATGCCTGTTGGATAGTCCAAAACACTTTAGACATCTACAACATTTGCTCAATGCTCGTTGCACATTTCTCAATGTCTGTTAAAGTATGATCAATGCCTATCAGGAATATTGGCAATGCCTATTGAGAGGTCTAAAGAGCTTTACTCAAACTAGTATGTTTCTCCAATAGCTGTTGTGATATTTCAATACCTCTTGAAAGTTATTCAATACCCATTGCATTCATTCTCCCTTTCAACCATTTGTTAGATATGTTCAAAAGATACAAAACCACTAAAATGCAAACGTTAAAACTTCTCAAGTGTTATCATTCAAAATACATCATTTAAAGTAAAGGAGTGAGACCAATGCCTTGGGGTCACATGTTCTCCAAACATTCTCCCTATTGATATAATATTCTCCCCCCCCCCCTTTTTTTTGAATGATGATAAAACTAAGATGCTTTAATATCAAAATATTCAAAACTTAAAAACATAGAGGATACCAAATGTCAAAACACAAAGTTGGATACCAAATACACCATACCAAATGTTGAATGTTAAAAACATATTGGATGTTATACTACCAAAAGAGTTCAAATAAGAGTATCCAAACAAATAAGTGATACCAATCAAAACATCTAAACATTCTCTCTCTTTTTGTTATCATAACAAAAAGATATACTAAAAGCAAAATAAAAAAATCTCCCCCTTTTTAAATCAAATATCTAAAAAACAAAGCAAATATCTAAAATACAGATTACTTAGAGAAGGAAAACTCATTTTATCCATATAATTTCTTCTGAAAAATCTTCCAAGATACTCAAACAATAATTCAGTTAACATTACTTAAGGTCATATGTTCTATTCATGTGGTAAGGAAAACAAAAGAGGAAGGATAGTTATTAAAGATTCATAATTCAAACTCTCCCTTAGCAAAAACATGTTAAACAATAAGAAAGGATAGAGATACATTACAATTTATGAATTCCAAAATGTAATAGTCTCTTCAAATTCTACAGCTCCATTCACCATTTGATTCTTCATTTTGAACAGAGGTTGAGGAGCCTCTAATCCTGCAAAATTAAACTCTCTTTGGTACCCATTTTCTTTTAGGTCCTTGGGGGTTAGTAGCATAAGCAGGTTCATCTCAAACCTAGCATAACAAAAGTATGCTTTATTGCCAAATTTTCCACAATAAAAGCATTACCAAACAAATGTTTTCTTAAGCTCATTTGTAGAACAAATGTGAGGTGGCCTCCTAAAGGATTGATGCCTAAAATGTGAAGGAACCTGTGCACTCTCAAAATACATGGTTCCATAAATAAAGGCATGATTTGCCTTTGGCCTATGAGAGTATGAGTAAGACAGTTATAATCTTGCACATGTGAAATTTTTCTTCTAGTTATAGAGTGTAGCACATTTTGCCTTCTTAGCTTATAAAATGCATACATATAAGCATGATTAGCCTTTTGGCTATGCTTTTTAGTGTATGCATGTGCTAGTGTTATGCCTTTAGGCTTTGCACAAGCATTAGCCTTTTATAAAGAGGTTTGTGATTCAACACCTTGGATACTAGGTGTTCTAAAAGGTGAAGCTCTAACAAACACACTTTTAGAAATGGAGGAAAAGGCATGATTATATTCAATGTCATGTTTCACACTAGTATCTCTTTGAGAGCCCAAAAGCAAATATAATTTTTCTTTTCCTTTAGTAAAATTTGAAAGAGAGTTTTTCAAATCCAAAACTTCCTTTTCTAAAAGTATCATTTTGTTTGGAAAGAGTTTCATCAAAATTCTTTTCTAAATTTAACTATTCATTTTCCCTTTCCAAAGCATCAATTTTCATTTTTATAAATTATCTTTCATTTGAATCTAAGAAGATTGCTTTTGAAAGCACTTCTAGTTTATCTTTTTCTCAAACATTTAACTTCTTTTAGAAGCTCATCTTTAATTTTAGAAATGGAGGAAATTTCATTTTTTAACAATTCATTTTCAATTCTTAAAATCTTATTTCTATTGAAAGATTTATTCAAGTCATTATTTGTTGATTTTAGGGCCTCAATGAGATTCTCTATTGTGAACATATCTTTGATATCATCATCAAGTTCCCATACCTCATTTGGAGAGTCCTTATTCTATTCATCCTCCATAGCCATTACACATCTAACTTTCGCTTTCCTTTGGCCTTCCTCTTTTTAATCATTCTGTTGTAGGAGAATTCATCATCACTTGTGGATGTGGAATTCATTAAGCTCTTTCTCATCCTTTCCTCTTGATGGTAGTCTTCTAGCTCCATAGACATACTCCTTCCTCTTGTTTGAGTTGGTCCATTTTTTAGAAAGCTTCCATAGTAAGAAGACTTAATGATTGCCATGATCATGTACCTTTTGGGATTAAGCTTAAAAAAAGGTTAGGCTCTTATACCAATTGTTAGTTTTGATGCAAATGAGGCAATCTATGAGGGGGCGAATTAGGTCGTAAATACAAACACAAACACATAATGCATAAGCAACAACCACAAATCAACACAGAGATTTATAGTGATTTGACAATGTGTCTACTTCACTCACTGTTATGAATGCTAAGGGAAAAGTGTTTGGAGAACATGCAACCCCAAGGCATTGAACTCACTTCTCTACTTTGAATGATGTATTTTGAATGATAACAAAACTATGGTTTTGAATGATAAAACAGACAAGAAAAGTTATAATGTTTGTACTTTAGTCTTTTTAGATGTTTTGAACATACTCGATGAACATTAAAAGGGGAGATTGTTCTGAATGCTAGGGGGAGAATGTTTCGAGAACATTTGAACCTAAGACCTGACAAATGTTAAAGGGCCAAAACAAGTTTAATGGGTGTTGTGCAAGTTTAATGACATTGAACATCTCCCAATGGGTGTTAGACTATTCAACGAGCATTGAAGGATGAGCAATGAACATTGATTGGATGTTACACTTTTGTCAAAGTCTTTTAGACCTCATAATGGGTAGTGTCCTTTCGCAACAGGCATTGGAGAAAGTGCTTCAGGTTGTGTTGTGCTGGACCTCACCATGGGCATTAAAGTTTCACAATGGGCATTAATCAGAGCTAGCAACAGACGCAGAAAAAGTGTTCAAACCTGAGCTAAAGCTTCTTGAACCCAAAATAGGGTATTGGTCCTTCTCAACACATGTTGAAGGAGTTTCCAATGGGCATTGTGAATTGCTTAAAGGGCATGAAAAATAATTGTGCAAAGTTTGAAAAATAGAGCATGATGTTCACCCATTCTAGAAATGAACAATGTGCATTGTTTTTTCTCCAATAGGCATTGTGGTCAAAGCCATCAAGTGTTGAACAACATTCAACAGGCGTTGGAAGTTACTATTTCAAGTTCAATGGGTGTTGATGAAGAACAATGGGTGTTGTTATATCTAATGACTAGTTTTGTAGAAAAGTTATCAGACATAACATCAAATAGTTATGAAGCTTGGATATATAAGGAGCATTTTTAGAGTTTATAAAGGTTAGAGAAAAAGGCTAGAAATCATTGTGAACATATTTGTAACTTCTTGTAACTATTTATGCAAACCTTTTTAGGTGTTGCTTGTATTTGGGTAAAGTGAGTTTGTTTTTGTTACTCTTTTTGAGAGTAGGTATCTTTAAGCATTAATTGTATATTACCTACCTAATTTGAGAGACATTGACATTTCTTGGATCTTTGCTTGCTAGTGGTTGTAAAGTTCAGTATTATGCCTTAAAAAATACCAAGGGGAAGGTTCTTCCTGAGCCTGTAAAAAGGAAGGTTGTCCTTGAGCTTAGAAAATGGAAGGTTATCCTTGAGCCTAGAAAAGGGAAGGTTTTGTTCTTAAGCCTAAAAAAGAATAAATAGACCTAAGTAAAAACTTAGAGAGTAGAGTAAGTACGTTGTCGAATCACTATAAAATTCTTGTGTTTGTGTTTGTGATTATTTTTATTTACAATCCAATTCACCCCCTCTTAGGTTGCCTCATCGCCACTCGGTCCAACACTCACAAAGTTTTCCCTTAGGCCATTTCTATTCTTTTTCCAAGCTCAAGAAAAGCCTTCCTTTTTTTAGGCTAAGGAAGAACTTCTTTTTTCCAGGCTCAATGACAACCTTTAAAATTACTCTCTTTTAATAAGGAACAAGAGATTCAACCCAACCCTTGGCATTTTTCTAGGTATAATACCAACCTTTAAAACACTAGTAAGGATAAAACCAAGCGATGTCAATGCCTCTCAAAATAGGCAACAATTACACTTTTAGTGCTTAAGAAAACCTACTATTAAAAAGCTGTAAAATAATCCTTACTCTACACAAATTAAAGCAATACCAAAAAGTTTGCACAAATAGCTTGCTAAATGTTCTCTAGTTGATTACAAATGTTCTCCAAAGTTTCTAACCTTTTTACGGTCTTTAGAAATGTTTTTTATATAGCCAAAACTATAAACAAGTTGTTGGAATAGTTGATAATCAATTTGATAGCTTTTCTACAAAACTAGCCTTTAAAGGTGACAACGCCTATTGATTCTAAGTAATGCCCGTTGAACTTGTAACGAATAGTTCCAATGCCCGTTGTTCATTCTTCCATGGTCGTTGGCTTTGGTTTCAATGCCCGTTGGATTATAATCAACACCTATATTGATTTCCAGAAAGCATGAACTTAATGCTATGTTTTACAAAAACTACAAGAATGCTTTAATGACCATTAGGGAATTCACAATGCCCATTAAATATACCTTTAATGTCTATTATGCTTTGTTGGAGGGCCCAAAAGCTATAGTTCATTCTATAGTACTTTTCCAACACCTATTGGGAAAGGGTAATGCTCGTTGCGAGGTCCAGGAGTACAGTTCAAAGTTGATCACTTTTCTAACACCTATTGTGAATATACAATGTCTGTTGCTAGGTCTTAATCAACGCTCGTTGTGAAACCATAATGCCCATTGTGAGTTTCATTATAGCTCGAACTGGATCACTTCTTCAATGCTTATGGAAAGTTTCTTAATGCCCATTGAATGGTCCAAAACACTTTAGACATTTGCAACATTTACTTAACACCTATTGCATGTTTCTCAATGGCCATTAAAGTACGATTAATGCCTATTGGGAATAGTAACAATGCCTATTGAGAGGTCTAGAGAGGTTTACTCAAGCTAGAATGTTTCTCTAACACCTGTTGTGATATTTCAATACCCGTTGAAAGTTCTTCAATGCCCATTAAAAGTTGTTCAATGCCTATTGCATTCATTCTCCCTCTTAACCATTTACTATGTTTGTTCAAAGGATACAAAAACACTAAAATATAAAAGTTAGAACTTCTCAAGGTTTTATCATTGTTTTGTTATCATTTAAAACACATCATTCAAAGTAGAGGAGTGAGACTAATGCCTTGGGGTCCCATGTTCTCCAGACATTCTCCCTATTGACACAACACCTTAATAGTACTTAGTTGCTTAAAGGTGGAGGGCTCAACATGAAGATAATCAGGTGTAGCTTTAGAACTTGTGGTATGAATAAGGTGAGCTTTACAAGGGCACGATGAAGCGTTTGGTTAAGGTGGGGAAGATTAGATTGTGTTAGATTGTTATTAGACTCAGGTGGAGAGTTTGGGGTATGATGGGACTCTAAAGGTAGGGAAGATGTGATTATATTTAGAGTGGAGTCTGTTGGACTAGGGTAGTTAACCCTAAGTCTTGAATCTCTTTTGATCTTGACAAAGGAGATTGATCATGTCTAATGTTTCAAAATTAGTGTTGTTTTGCAACCCTTTTGTTTTTATCTAAGTTAGAAGTTGGATGTGGCTCAAAAATCTTCAAGTATGAAACTTCTAAATCGCGACCACTACTTTGTATTCACGACCACGATCTATGAAGAAGCATTTCTAGAAAGCAGTTTTTGGTGCTACTATGAGTCTCTTTGTGAAGATTTTGCTCAGTGTATGACTAGGGAATTCGAAATGAGCATGATTGGAGAGCTCAAATTCTTTCGCGGTCTACAAATCAAGCAAATTAAAGAAGAGATCTTCATCAACCAAGCCAAGTACACAAGGGAAATACTCAAGAAGTTTGGCATGGATGGTTGTAAAGTAGCTTAGACCCCCATAAGTGGTACCATCAAGCTAGACAAAGATGAATCGGGTAAGACGGTAAATGAAAAGAGATTTAGAGGTATGATCGGATCTCTACTTTATCTTATTGCTTATAGGCTAGATATCATGTTTAATGCTTGTATGTGTGCTAGGTTCTAATACTCTCCTAGAGAGTCACACTTAAATGTTGTTAAGAGAATTTTTAAGTATTTACATGCCATTATTCACTTAGGGTTATGGTATCCTATGGATTCATCTTTTAGTCTCATAGGATATTTGGATGCAAATTATGCGGGTAGCTTGTTAGATAGAAAAAGTACTTTCAGAACTTGCCAATTTATAGGAGAATGTTTAGTGTCTTGGTTTAGCAAAAAGCAAGTGTCAGTTGCCTTATCCACCGCGAAAGCCGAGTATGTCGCTGCAGGTTGTTGTTGTACCCAAGTCCTTTAGATGAAACAATATTTGAAGGATTTTGGCAAAATCATTGATCACATTCCTATTAAATATGATAACACTAGTGCTATCAATGTTTCTAAGAATCCCATCCAACATTCTAGAAGCAAACACATAGATATTAGACATCATTTTCTTAGAGATCATATGCAAAAGGGTGATGTTATGTTAGAGTTTATTAACATAAAATCATCAACTTGTAGATATTTTCACTAAATCTCTCAATGAAGAAAGAATGAACTTTATTAAGAGAGAATTGGGAATGCTTAATGGAAACTCCCTAAAGTGAAAATTTTGATCTTATGTATGATTATTATGTGTGTTGTTTGATAATTGTATGTATTATATTTTTTGTGTGACATTTTCTGTATGGATCACAATTTTTATTCTTTCAAAACTTAGTTTTTCATTCTTATCCTTGCTGACACATAATTCGTGGTCGTTATTCTATCTTCACGATTGTGAATTACAAGTCCTAGTCACCCAGCTGTCAAACATCAAATCGCGGTGGCAAAAATGAAGCTCCACTACAAATTTTGGTTAAGAATTCAAATTTTTGACCGTTGAAGCACGTATTCCTGGGGAAATTTGTTTGTTACTCATATTTTCCAAAATTCACGGACGCGAATTAAGGTAATCGACTAAACATTTAAGTGATTTGATGGCCAACTGTTTCTATCTTTTCATCAATTCATTATAGCCATTTCTAGCCATTTATCGAGAGTTCAAATGGCTATAAATACCCCCCTTCAATAGTGACATACTCATTTCTATTCCAAACATCAACTTTCTCTCTCAAATCTCTCCAAACACCCAAAATCTCTCATCTTTTGCAATGGCTCCAAAGAAGATCTCCAGAGCAGACAAGGGCAAGGCAGTGGCTCAACCATCTGTACCACCTACACTCCACCTCATGAAAGGAATTACCATGGAGGACAAAGAAAGGTACAAGGCCAATTCTGCCAAAACCATTCTCCCCAATAAGATTCTTTATACCTTTATATTAGAAACCTTAGGCATCAACGCAAAAATTCATGTTTTCCTCTCCAATTTGGGTTGGAACAAGTTCATCTTTCGGGATGAACCCGATTATGAAGAAATCATGCGTGAATTCATGTGCACAGTGCAATTGAGTCGTAAAGCCGATTCAAGAGTAGGGCAGTATGAGTTAGTGTTTCAGGCTTTTGGCAACCCTTTCTATATTACTTTCGACCAACTCTCTTCTCTCTTCAACCTCCAAATCGGAGAAAACATCCCCTTCATAATCTCCGCACTTGATGGTATATTTTCCAAATTTTGGTCAGAAGTTTCCATTGAAACCAAACACGACCCTAGATCCTCCCTAGCCAAACACATCAAAACCCTACCCCTTTGGATACTCCATTGTATCATCACATTTTTCGGTAAATGCTAGAGGTGATGGTACCGAGAAAGTATCACAAAAAGACTTGGCATTTCTTTTCTGCCTTGTAAAAAATAAGCCAACTCAAACCGGATGGTATCTTGTGGATCAATTGATCCACATGAGTACCAAACCCAAGAGCCAATTCCTTTTACCTTCACATATCATAGCCATATATCGCTTTATAGGAGCACTTGATAAGGAAAAAGAGAAATTCTTCACTAAAAAACTTTTTCCTTTACAAAACTTCCTTGATCTCACCTACCTTATGAACGCCAAGGCTATTCATCCGAACACCTATGCGTATACCCTAGGTGCCATTGGAGCAAAAAAAATGGAGACTTCACAAGCTTCTAAAAGGAAAAGACTAGCTATTGAAGAAGGAGCTCCATCCATCCCTCCTCAGCCAAAGCCTAAGGCTAAACTCTCCCTTGCAACCATCAACAACAAGCTTGACAAGTTGATGAGGATGATGAAAAGCAGATTTCTATTCCTATCTCATCTTCATAGTGATATGGTTGATTTGCAAGAGAAGTTAGGAGTCCCTCCATGCCATCTTCTGGACTTCACAGAGTTTGATGATACTCAAGAAGAAGAAGGCAATGCTAGAGTTGAGGATGGAGATAAGGCTGAAGGTGAAGATCAGGGAAAAGATGAAGACTTTTCTAGAGATGATGATGATTCTTCTACTTTATAGTTTAAGATCTCTTCTGTATTTTTTTTTCTTTTTTGCAAAAAATGTGATCCCACACAACTTCTTTCTAAGATCATATATATATATAAGTTGTTTCTTTGCTGCAATTTTGTGTTATATGCTTGCTTTACTTCATTTGTTTATGCATTTGCTCCCTATGATTACTTAACTACTTATGCATGTATTTTTTTTCCCTTATGAACTCTCTTTTTGATCTTGCCAAAGGGGGAGAGATAGAAAGAATCTAAGTCTAAGGGAGAGAGAAACTAACTTGCAAATAATAACATAAGTTGAGGGGGAGTATCATACTATCATACTTAGGATTTTTAGAAATTTTCCTTTAAATGATTGAATGCCATACTTAGGAAATTTCACCTTAAGTATTCATTGAATCATATTATACTCCAACTTCACATTTTTGCATTATTTTCCCTTATGATCAATCTAGGTTGTCAAAATCAAAAATTGGGAGATTATTGGACTAGGATGGTTAACCCTAAGTCTTGGACCTTTTTTGATCTTGACAAAGGAGATTGATTATGTCTAATGTTTCAATTAAGTATTGTTTTGCAAAATTTAGTTAGTTTTTCAATTGGAAGTTGGATGGAGTTCATTCAAGGAGGCAAAGTTCATCTAAATTCGTAGTCAGTGGTCTGTAATTCGCGACCACGACCTAGTTAAAGGACAACGTGATTCTTGGCCAGAGGGATTCACGGGCATCTTCGCTAGCACAATACATCCAAAGATGAGAGTGTCTAAGTCACAGACGAATTCGCAGTCTGTGTCACGCCTGAGTCGCGACTGCGACTTTCAAAGTGATTAAAGAGGGAAGCTAGTCCACAATCATAGCATGCCAAGTGTGTCAGGTATGCATTGGAGAACAAAATTTGTGAGGGCAACTTTTTAGGTAGCGACTACGATTCAAAAAGAAGAAGATTGTCTTTCAAATAGAAGAATTTGTGCCATGTACAAAGAGAATCGCGATCGCGACTTTTGTAACTAGTTAGAATATAACGACAATATTTTCTTGGTGAACTAATGAAGAATTGCCACATGGACTAGCTGTTAGACACAAATAGATTTTTTTTGCTATAATTTTTAGGTCCTGTATGGAAATTTGGATTTCGCGACTACGAATGACTAGTAGCGACCGTGACTCTTGCCTGTCATGCAATTAATGTAAAATCCTGCCTAGCATGATTTGGAGATTTAGTGAGCTTCACAATGTAACATCTCTTTGATGGGTATGGGCTACAAATACTCTACTAAACATATGTAAATGCAAGAGAATTCATTAACTTATAACAAAACTCTTGCACTTTTGCTACTCATTCTTTCTATTCTTTAAGTGATTATTTAGTGTAAGCATAAACACCAATTGTAATAGGTTATAGTGTGAGCTTGTAAAAACACTAAAAAAGGTTTTAGTGTGAGTTTATGAAAACACTTAAGAAAGGTTTTAGTGTTAACCTTAGAAAACACTTGTATGAAAGGTTATTGTGTGAGCCTTTAAAACACAAAATGTAAAAGTTAGGTGTGAGCTTGGAAACACCATCTGAAGTTAGTGGAACTCCCAATTACAGAGAATTGGGGAGTGGACATAGGGTTGATTATACCTAAACCACTATAAATCATGTGCCTCATTTTCTACTCTTCTCTATCCTTTACTTCTTTTTTTTTTTTATACACCAATTCAACCCCCCTTCTTGGTGCCTAAGGCCAACACCTTTCTATAACACCATTTTATTGTGGTGTTCTAAGAGTTGAAAAGTTATGTGAAATCTTATATTCTTGGCAATAAGTTTTAAAAGACTCATTTTGAAAATTTCTTTTCATGGTCACTGTTTATAGAAGAAATGAAGTAACCTTTTTCATTTTGAACTCTTTTTGCAAAACTTTTTAAAACATCAAAAGTGTCATCATTATGAGCTAGAAAGGATATCTAAGTAAACCTAGAGTAATCATCAACTAAGACAAATGCATAATACTTTCCACCTAAACTATCACTCCTAGTAGGTCCAACCAAGTCCATATAGATAAGTTGAAGAGGTCTCGATGTACTTACAACATTCTTTGCCTTGAATGAAGATAGATGTTGGTTTCCCATTTGGCATGGTCCATATGTCTTGTCCTTTCAGAATTTTAGCTTGGTAAGTCCTTCCACTAGCTCTCCTTTAGATAGGCTTTGTAGGAGCTTCATGCTACCATGACCAAGTCTTCTATGCCAAAGCCAAGCCTCATTACTAAGGAACACAAGACACTTAAAAGATTTGTTAGCCAAATTGTCTAAGTCAATTAAGTAGGTATTGCCCCTCCTTTCACCCTTGAAGATTACCCTTTTATCCGTCAAAGTGGTAACTCGGTACTCTCTAAGGTCAAAGGTGACTTTGTTACCTTTATCACATAATTGACTTACACTAAGTAAATTGTGTTGTAAACCATCTACAAGGAGAACATTATCAATAGGTGAACAACTATTCTTACCAAATTATTCCAATGCCAATTACCTTACCCTTAGCATCGTTCCCAAAAGTGATATTACCACCTTTTTTCTTTTTTATGGTTATGAATAGCTTTTTATTATCTGTCATATCCTTTGAGCATCCACTATCCACATGCCAATCATTGTCTTCATTAGGTTGCCATATAATCCTACACAACATAAACAAATCACTTTTGTTTAGGTACCCAAACATACTTAGGTCCTTGGGGGTTAGGCCTTGAAGGGTCCTCTAATTGAAGTGAGCCTTCTTAATATAACAATAGATATTTATATGATGAAACTTTATGCAATAATGACATTGGAGTTTAAACTTGTGAGTCTTTCTCCTATACATAACTTTGGTATGAGTAAGGGTCCTTCTCATACTATGATAATGTGAATGTGAGCATATACATGAATGATTAGGAGTAGAAGAGAATTTTTGTATGTGTTGGGGTGAGCATGTTTCTTAATATAGATGAATGAATGATTAGCCTTTTTAGGCTTAGGCATTGAGCCTTGATGCGCCTTTCCCTTACTCTTGGGCATTAGTAGCTTAGTGTTTTAAGCACTCTTCCTCCCAAGTACCTCAATACTAGATGTTTGAGATATTGAAGCTCTAATAAAAGTAATGAAAGGGGGAGTAGATGAGGAGGAGGCTCCATTGAAGCCAAGACCATATCTTAATAAGGGAGGTATTTGAGATACAATTAATGTATCTAAAGCTTCTTTCCCTTTGTGAAACTCAATAATGGAATTTCTAAGTTCAATTACCTTTTCCTTTAAGGTATCATTTACCTTTCTCAAGGAATTTAGAGAAGGGGAAGACTTAGTAAGACTTTCCACAGATTTTTTGAGTTCTTCATTTGAAGTACTCAATTCACTTACAAGATCATTTAACGAGTTAAAGTCATTTTCTAGTTTTAAGCATTTCTTTTTGTAAATTTTTATTTGTGACTTATTTTTGTCATATCTCAAGGTAAGAGCTTTTAAGAGCTCATCATCTATATAACCTAATGCATCATAGTTTTCACAAGAATGTTGTGAAGAACTTACAAGAATGCTGTGAAGAACTTACCTCATTAGAAGAGTCATCTTCTGCCATGAAACATAGATTTACCACTTCATCATCTTTATCCTCCTCACAAGAGCTATCAGCCCAAGTAGCTTTAAAGCTTTTCTTCTTTTCTTTGCCCCCCTTTGGTTTTCTTTTCCATCTTAGGGCAATTATACTTGATATGGCCTGCTTGCCACACTCATAACATGTTTCACTCTTCTTTTCTTTGAGGTTGGGAGATGCCTTCTTGAAGTTCCTTCTATCCTTTCTTCTTCTCATAAGCTCATTGGTTCTTCTAGAAAGCATAACTAGCTCCTCCTATTCTTTTTTCGCTATCATCATCACTTGAGACAGCTTCTACTTCTTTGTTTTTAGAGATGATTTGAGAGCTAAAGTCTTCTTCTCTATTTTGTCATTTTTGTCCCCTTGCCTTCTCTTCTTCTTCATCTCCTCATCCTTTTTCAAAGCTAGTTCATGAGTGAAAAACATGCCTATGAGGACATCTGTTGGCACTTTTCAAATTTCTGGATTTAACTCCTGTATGCTACATACCCTGGCACCAAACTTCTTAAGAGGTAAGGATTTAAGTATTTTAATGTTTATCTTATGATTGGTTAGTATTCTTCTGAAGTTCTTCATGTTTGTGACAATGGATAGAAGTCTATTCGTCATATCAGAGATGCTTTCATTGTCTTTCATCATGAATGGGTCTCATTTTATTACATACATCTCTAATTTGCTTGATTTCACCAAGGTTGTACTTTCATGGTAATTCTCTAAAGCTTTTTAAATTTTTTGCACTATGAGGCAATGTTGAACTCCTATTATTTCTTCCCTTGAAAAAGAACTAAAAAGGATTGTAATTCCCCTTTTGTTCATTCCATTTGATCTTTTATGAGCTTCCACCCATTCTTCCGTTGGGATTAACTGTTCACTTCCATCAACCACCTTAGTAGGAGGCTTCCATTCTTTTGCCATAATATCTTAGAGGTCCGCCATGTCACTATCCAAATATATCTCCATCCTATACTTTTAATGTGTATAGTTGGATCCATCAAAGTATCGCTTGAGATAAGTGTGGATTCCTTCTTGTGCCATGTGTCTTGGCTCACTCAATTAAGAATTTTATTAAGAACTTGGCTCTAATACCACTTGTTAGCCCTTGAGCACTAAGAAGGGGGGTTGAATTAGTGGAAATTTAAAAAATTTGAAGGGAAGATAATGAATTTAGAGATTGAAGGAAAAGGAAAAGAAATGAACACACAATGTTTTACAGTGGTTCAAGTGTTAATGAACTCTACATCCACTTCCCAAATCTTCATAATTGGGTATTCCACTATCACTAAATGTTGTTTTCAAGCTCACAACAAACTTGTACACTTTGTGTTTTATGTCTCAACACAACCTTACAACTTGTGTTTTAAGGCTCACATAAGGAAACCTCTCAAGTGGTTTCCCAAAGGCTCATACTTAATCTATACAAGAGTTTTACAATGTAGGCTAACTCCCAAACCCAATTACAAAGGTGTTTAATACTTACACCTAACAATATCAACTCACATATAAATAATTTAAGGTTGATAAACAAAATTACAAGAGTTTGTCTATATTCAATGTTATTCTCTTACATTCATGTTTGTTTGGTGGAGTACTTATAGGCAGTAACCACCAAAGAGATGTTACAAAGAAATTAAGTTTAAATCTCTAACGTAAGCTAGGTAGATTTTGTATTAAATGCCTGTCATACTGGTTTCATAATCGTGATTAGTATTTGCCAGTCATGAATTTCCATTATGCACTAAGAAGATTAAAATCATGATGGAGAACCCCGTTTGTATCTAACGGGTAGTCCATGTGGCATGCTATTATCGGTCTTCTAAGAAAAATAGTCATTACGTTCATCCAACTAACAAAATGTCCCAATTGAGATTAAAGTTCTTCTTAGACATGACAGTGACCATAAATCCTTCATTTGGTAAGGAGAAAGTGCTTTAACAGGTAGCAGTCTTGAAAGCTATTTCTCCCTCATGAGTTTTGATATGTCAATGGTCGCGACTGGAAACATGAATGTCACCGTGAAATAGACTGTATAAAGATCATGTCTTTCTTGGTAAGGTCGCGGCTGCTATTTGCTTTGTAAATTCGTCTGGCTCATGTTCAACCACTCTTGTTTTGATTTGCAAATTTGTTCAGCTCATGTTCATCCATTCTTATTGCAAGGTCACGATTGCGATTTTAAGGTTTTTTACCACAAATTGGTATGCCTTACACAATGTTTAAGATTTAGACTTAATCAAACTTTCAATGCAAACCTATCTTAAAAACTATAAAATCAACACTTAAACAAGATGTTAGAACTTATCAATCTATATTGTCAAGATCAAAAGAGACCTTTGACCTAGGTTTGACCAATCTAGTCCAACATTAGCTTTATGTTTAGAATTTTTTTTATTTTACGTTCTTTAATTTTCTGTTTAGAATTTTTTGATATGACAATTTTTTGTAACATAATGGCACGTGATTATTTTATACACAATTGTTTGATAAATTGTAAATTATTGAATATAGAAAGAAAAATTAGAGAAAAATAAATAAAGGAGAGAAAATAATTTTTATGTGTATTATTCCATCCAGGGTAACTCCTATTTATACTATCAATGGTTATAGAGATCGGGATAGAAATATAATTTTATCTTATAAAAACCTCAACCTATAGAGGGATAGACATCCAATATTATTCTAACACTCCCCTTGGATGTCTATTACAAAGAATGTCTCGTTAAAACCTTATTAAGAAAAAATCCTATGAGAAAAAATCATAGTGAGGCAAAAAATAGTACATTATTCTTATAGAAATATAAAATTGCCTTACTAAAACATTACCAAGAAAACCCAATGGGACAAAACCTAGGCTAAGAGAGAAAAAAGACAATATACAAGAATCTCTCCCTCATGAATACATAATTTCTAACAAAAATCTTGAAATCGATGCATGCCAATTTTGTTTAGCAACTACTGAAATGTTGTTATTAGGAGTGACTTTGTAAACAAATCTGTTAAGTTATTAGTGGATCGAATTTGATGCACATCTAAAATGCCTTATTTCTGAAGTTCATGTGCAAAAATGAACTTTGGTGAAATATTCTTAGTTCTATCTCCTTTAATGTATCCTCCTTTGAGTTGTGCAATGCATGCAGGATTATCTTAATATAACATAGCTTGACTTTCTTTGTCAAAATGAAGATCACATGTTTCTTTGATATGTTGAATCAAAGGTCTTAACCATATACATCCTCGACTTGCCTCATGAATGGTCAATATTACAACATGATTAGGTGATGTGGCTGTTAGAGTTTACTTAGTAAAATGCCAAGACATAGTAGTACCACCACATGTAAACAAGTAACCTATTTGTGATTGGGCTCTATATGGATTAGATAAATATTTAATATCTACATATCTAATTAATTTTAACTTCCAGTCTTATGGATAAAATAAACTCATATTTTATGTACCACATAAATAATGAAATACTTGTTTAACACCATTCCATTGTCTTCGAGTTCGTGAAAAACTATATCTTGCTAAGAAATTAATAGGAAATGCTATATTAGATCTTTTACAATTAGCAAGATATATTAATGCACCAATAATACTAAGGTATGGTACTTTTGGACCAAGAATTTATTCACTATCATCTTAAGGGTGGAAAGGATCCTTTTTTTATATTAAGGGATAAAACAATCATATGAAAACTCATAAGATGGGATTTATCCATATTAAACCATTTTAAAATCTTTTCAATATAAGCTAACTAATGAACAAAAATCCTTCCAAATAAATGTTCGATCTACAGGTTAAGACAAAATTTATTTTTCATAAATCTTTCATTTAAAATTCATTTTTTTAGAATATGTTATTGTCTTTGTTAGTTCTTCAAGAATCCTAATGATATTCAAGTCATCAACATAAACTGCAATTTATAGCAAAATTAGATTTTATTTTCTTAATAAAAACACCTGGACAAATTGAATTATTAGTATATCCTCCCTTCAAAAGATATGCACTAAGATGATAATAACACATATGTCTAAATTGTTTTAATCCATACAAGGATATTTATAACTTAATTGAATACAATTTTCGAGGTCTTGAAGTGCATGCTTCAGGCATTTTTAATCCTTTAGAGATTTTCATACAAATGTCATTATCAAGTGATCCATACAAATAAGCTATAACAACATCCATAAGTTGCATATGAAGTCCTTATAAACTTACTAGGCTAGTTAAAAATTCAAACATAATTGCATCCACAACTGGAGAATAAGTCTCCACATAGTTAATGTCAGGCATTTGTGATAACCCTTGTGCTACAAGTCATTCTTTATATCTCATAATTTCATTTTTCTCATTACATTTATGCATAAATACTCATTTATAGCCTACCGATTTCACACTTTCAAGTGTTTGAAAAATGGTTTCAAATACTTAGCATTTTTCAAGTGAATTTAATTCTTCCTAGATTGCATCTTTCCATTTTTGCCAATTATCTCTATGTCGACATTCATTAATAATCGTAAGTGCTACTGTGTATTCAAATATATCATCTACAATGGTTTAATCTCAATCCCATCTTTTTCTTAAATTGATGACATAATTTATTAAGATCTCTTTGTTATCATCATTTTCACACACCTGAACCTTTTCTAAGGTTATTTGCCCATTAATGTCAATTTTTTCTATTATAGACTCTTTAAGAGTTTTAATAGTGTTGAAATTGTCACTTTGTTTGTTTTGTTCTCTTTTCTTTCTTAGATTCTTATCCTTAGAATTGAATGGCCTATCATATTTCTGGCATGCTAAGGATTCATTTGCTACAGTATTAATATATTTTCCCACTGGGACATCAATTATAATTGAAGCATTTTCAGTTGGTATATAAGATTTAGTAACTCTTTTTGGATTACAAAATGCATCTAACAATTGGTTTGTTATACTTTGCAAATGAATGATCCTTTGAACTTTTAATTCACGTTGTTTAGTATAAGGATCAAGATAGTTTAATGATAGCTCATTCCATATAATTTGTTTCTATAATTGCTTGTCCATCCCCCCCCCCCCTTAGGAAACATAGTCTCGTTAAAATGACAATCATTAACTCTCACAGTAAAAACATCATTGATAATGGTTTAAGATATTTAGTTATAGAAGGGGATTCATATCCAATATATTACCAATCTCCTCTGAGATCTCATTTTTTTACGATTTGTGGGGCAATAGGGATATAAACACCATATTCAAAAAATTTCAAATGGAAAACATTTGGCTCTTACCTAGAAACCAACTGTAAAGGCAAAAATTTATGACAACTGGTTGGTCTAATGTGTATAAGAGTTGAAAATTGCATGTCCCCATACAAAGATATGAAGATTTATTTTTATAAGTAATGGTCTAGCCATTGATTGAAGTGATTTAATAAAAGATTCTACTAGACCATTTTGAGTATTATATGACCAACATGGTGCTCTATAGTTATTCCTATTGATATACAATAATCATTAAAGGCCCAAGATGTAAATTTACCAACATTATTAAGACAAATTATTTTAATGGCATAATCGAGAAATTGTGCCATTAATCAAATAATTTGAGCAATAATTTTGCAAATGCCATATTTTGAGTTAATAATAAATATACATGTGACCATCTTGTTGATAAATCTATCAACACCATAAAATATTTAAATAGCCCAGATGGTGGATGAATTGGTCCACAAATATCCACTTGTATAAGTTATAGAAATATAGGTGATTCATTTTGAATTTTGCTTGGTGATGGCCTAATAATTAATTTTCTTTGAGAGCAAGCTAAATATGAAAATTCATTAAAATTGAAGTATCTTATAGTTTTTTAATGGATGGTCATATGAACTCTCAATAATTTTTTGCATCATTGTTTATCCAGGACGATCCAATCGATCATGCCAAATAACAAAAGTATTTAAGTCTATAAACTTTTGGTTCCCTACCACATTTGTTTCAATTATATGCATATATGTGTAATATAAGCCAAAAGACAAATCATGTAGCTTCGCTAATACATATTTCTTTTCAAAAGTTGTGATATGAAGATATTCTACATTTTCCCACATTTGTTGTCTCAATGTAATATCCATTTTCACAAATATTTTTAAAGCTCAATAAATTTCTATGAGATTTAGGAGAGAACAATGCATATTTAATAAAGCGATGTGTCCATTCAGATTGTAATCCATTTGCTCTTTCAGAGCCTTCAATTATTCTTTTACTACCAGATATTATACTAATATAATTTTTTTTCATTGTTAAATGAGAAAAGTATTTCTTATCTTTTAATACGGTATGCGTGGTTGCACTATCTATAAGACACAAGTCTAATATCTTCATATATATAGATCAACATAATAATTATCAAGAGATAATATTTAGTTTTATTTGAAATTTGTATTTAGATATTGTAATCTATTAGCATCATCTTTATTTCAGTATTATACTATCTATAAACCATTATAACTACAATATTTCAATATATACAAATTGATTTCCTTCATGGTATCAGAGCCAAAACACCATGTTGACCTACTCATCTTATTCCTCCTCTTTAGCAACTTAAACACCACCACACCATCATCCAACGTATCTTTCACCCCCACCTCCTTTACATTTGCTATCAAGCTTAAGTTTATCAACTATCTGGCCTGAAAGACATAATTTCTTCCCTTACTAAACTATCAAAACCTGATGGCTTTTATTGGTGAATCAACTCAGCCACCACCCAAAGATATTTTGGTTGAAGATGGATTCAAACTGAATCCTGCTTATGTTGAATGGTTCAAAAAGGATTAGATGATAATGTTTTGGTTGCTTTCTTCCCTCTTTGAAGAATTTTTTTTTTTTGTATGATACCAATTTTCAAACTACCAATAAAATTATTTCTTAGTTTCAATTGCCACGTACATCTATTTCTAAGGATTTTCAACTTAAATGTTCTTCTTGTTATGAAGACAAACTTGCCAAATTTCCTTTGCCACCAATGTTACATTTTAGTACAAAGCCTTTGAAATTAATTTACTTTTATATCTGGGGACCATCTCCTCAAGTTTCTGAATATGGTCATTATTACTTTATTGTTTTCGTTGATGACTTTACTCATATTCTTAGTTTTATCCAATCAAGCAATGAAGTTAATTATTTTCCAACTTTGTTTAATTTAAGAATTTTGTTGAAAATCAATTTGACACCACTATTAAGGCTTTGCAATTAGATTGAGGAGAGGAATATCGTTCCCTCAATAAATTTCTTAATCAATATGGTATTGCTCATCGAATTGCATGTCCTCATACTCATGAGCAAAATGGCATTATATGCAACATTGTTGGTACTAGTCTGGCTATGTTAGCTCATAGTAAGGTTCCTCTTAAATATTGGGTGCATGTTTTTGATAATGTTGTGTTATTTTTCCTTATTGCATAAACCTCCCAAAAATGACCAATTTAAGATTTTTGGTTGTTTGTTTTTTCCCTTCCTTCAGGCATATAATAAATACAAGTTTAATTTCTAGTCATCTCCTTGTGTTAATGTTGGTTTCTTGCCCACTCATTCTATTTAGCAATGTTTAGATATTCCTATTAATCATATCTACATTTCTCATAATTTGAAATTTGGTGAAACCTCTTTTCTTTTTGCAGTTATTCCTTTTTTGCATGACTCTTCCTTATTATTAACTTCAAAATCAGCTTAGTTGACTGTGATTTGTATGGATCAACCTTCCTCTTCATGTGGTCATTCCCATCCTACTCTTATTACAACTCTACCTCTCTTAAAGTCCAACATACCTGTTCCTTATATAACTCGATGCTCTCCACCAAACCAATCATATATAAACCTCATATCTTCACCTACCACTCTATCCTCCACTCCTCATGATTCCTGCTCATTGAATGTAATTATCGATTTCACAAAATATCCTTATACCACTACAATTACTTCTAAACCCAAACCACTTGAACATAATCATTTTACGTCTCTTCATCCTACCACTATGCATTAACGAGTCGCCAACCTTGCTACTCTACCAAACCTATTACCAATTATCTCAATGTGGAACCAACAACCTTTAAACAAGCAACCAGATTAAGGAGTGGTATCAAGCAATGCAAGAGCAAGTTTAGGCCTTGGTTGATTATCATACGTGGACTTTAGTTCCATGATCACCTAAGAAAAATGTTGTTGGCAATAAGTGGGTTTATTGTATTAAGAGGAATCTTAATGGTACTATTTCTAGGTATAAGGCATGGTTGTTGCTCAGCGATTTATTCAGTAGGCTGGTTTTGATTACGCATAGACTTTTAGTCCTATTATTAAACCCATGACAATTCACACACTGTTGAGTCTTATAGTTCAGCTTCAATGTCCTTTATGCCAACTTGATGTTTTGAATGCTTTCTTGCATAGCAATATTGATGAGGAGATATATATGACCTAGTCTGTTGGTTTTGTTGATTATGCTAAACTTGATTTTTTTTTTTGGCAAGTCATAAAAGTCTTTCTATGGCCTTAAGTAGGCTCTTAGAGCATGGTTTCTTCGATTGAGTAATTTCCTTGTGTCCCTTGGCTATCACAATTCAAAGGCTGATTCTTCCTTATTTTGCTCAATTAAGACTCTCATAAGGTTTTCATCCTTGTTTATGTTAATGACATTATTATCAGTGGATCTTCAACCTTCATTATTCATGATCTTACTGCTCACATGAAAAATGCCTTTCTTGTGAAGGATATTGGTTGGTTATCCTACTTTCTTGGCATTGAAGTACATTTTGATGATAAAGGTTTATATTTATGTCAGCAGAAATATATTACTGATTTTCTTCAGTGTGTGGATATGGTGCATACAAAACTTCAACTCACGTCGATGGTAGCTTCCTATATCCTCTAAAAAATGAAGGGTGAACTAATGCTTAATGGTAATCCTTATCCTCAAACCATTGGTGCCTACAATATGTCACGTAAATGATACCAAACATTACTTATTCTGTTAATAAGGTTTTTCAGTTTATGCAATGTCCCTTTGATGTTCACTAGCAAGTTTTCAAATGTCTTCTTCGATATTTACAAGGGACAACTTTACATGGTCTTCATTTGTTTCATTCCACTAACTTGGATATTCCTTATTTTGTTAATAATGATTGGAGAGGGTGTCCAGATGGCAAATGCTCGACCAGTGGTTATGGGATCTTTTTGGGTGCTAATCTAGTATCTTGGGTAGCCAAGAAGTAGTCCACGGTCACTCATTCTTTTACTGAGGGTGAGTATAACACTCTAGCGAATGCAACTGCTAAAGAACTCTAGTTCAAATTATTGCTACATGAGATTGGTTTTGCATCTTCTTAACCAATCATAGTTTGTTATGATAATATGGGAGTCATTTATATGTCTGCAAATCTGGTTTTTCATGCTCGGATGAAGCATGTTAAGTTGGATTATCATTTCATTTAGGAATGAGAAGTTACTAAGGAATTTCAAGTTCGTTTCTTGTCCTTCAAAGACCATATTGCTGATATTCTTACTAAGCCATTACCTTTCCATCATTTTTCGCCTCTTCGATCCTTGTTACGCATTCATCCTATGCCAGACATTGGCTTGCGGGGGGGGAATTGGGGTTGGTATCAGGAGATAATATTTAGTTTTATTTGAAATTTCAATTTTTTTTTGGTTAGTATTATACTGTACATAAACCAATGTAACTACAATATTTCAATATATACAAAACTTATTTCCTTCAATAATAATAATATATTTGTAAGAAATATATATTTATAAGAAACTTAATAATAATAAATCAACATAAATTCTATATCAAAATTAAAATAATAAATCATAGATATAAACTAAATATAAATTATTTCAAACAAATAAATTACTCAAATGTCAAACTAACTAAAACAAACTAAATATCTAAAGGAACTCACATAATAATTATGCATTTACATTGCCATCACCAATTAAAATGCCTATTTTTTCTTCATTATTCCAAAAAAAAATTTTGAAACATCTAAATGTGTAGCATCAATAAAATTATCACCAAAGACATCATTGTTGTCTTCTATCAAATTTGCTTTTATATTTTTGCCTTTTCTTTTCAAAAACTCCTAATAGAGAACAACAAGATGTTTCGATGTTTGATAGATATGAGACCAATGCACTTTCATGCCACATTGATATCATTGATTTTCTAAATGTTTCTTTGATCCATTGTTCTCTTTATCATTTTTCCACTTTTGATGGCATGATGTGTTATTATTTTTATGACCATCATGATTGCTAT